>JAJOZX010008671.1:120000-187946 GCA_023014485.1 Bathynomus jamesi
TGAGGATATTGATAGGTTAGAAAGGGTTCAGCGTCGTGCCACGAAACTTATTCCATCATTGCGCAATAAGCCTTATGAAGATAGGATTAATGAGTTAGACCTGTATTCACTCGAAACTAGGAGATTAAGGGAGGAGCTTATTGAAGTTTTCAAAATCGTTAATAACATCGATAACGTAAATTTTGACAAATTGTTCACTTTTGATAATAGTAATACTCGCAATAATGGATTTAAGTTGCGTGGCAGGCGTTTTATTACTAATATCGCTAAAAACTTCTTTACGTTTAAAGTAATTGATAAATGGAATAATCTTCCCGCGTCAGTCGTTCATTCTACCAGCGTTAATATGTTTAAGAACCGTCTTGACAGACATTTTAAAGGTATTAACGTTGTTTAATTTAAAAAACAACAAAGTTAGCAACAGAAGCTCTGGTGGTGGTGCTCGAGGATGAGTCTGTTGACGATGAATGCCAGCTTGTGACATGCCAGCGTGTGATGCCAGCAATAAAATTATTAAAAAAAATAAAAAAATAAAATTAGACTAACACGAATGTAGATGTAGCTCATAGCGTAAACTAACCCACTTTTTGTTTAACTTACCTACTTTCTTATCCTCTCCTTACTTTGCATGTGTCTAACTCTTTTCTTGCATGTTTGTAGTTTGCATGGTATGACAGTGAGTTAAGACTGTGTTTGCATGGTTTGTAAGCGTTCTTATTTTACTTCTTTTCATCTTTCACCCCTCTCCTATTCTCTCCGACTATTTTTCTGACTTGTCGGCAGTGGCCGGCGGATGATGATGGTGAGACTTTTTTCCTCTTTTTCTGAATGAATGTTAACCCACGAATGATAGGTGTTGCTCCTTACTTAACCCCTTATTCTCCTCTCTTCTCTTAACCCCCTACTCTTTCCTTTCTCTCGGGCTAGCCTTAGAGTGGATCTTAGGGTCTTTGTTAGCCTTAGCTTCTGTAGATCTGTAGATCTCTTCTCACCATAACCATGTCCCTTTCTTCTCTGTCAAAGTTGTTGTTATCGATCTCCTCTTCCTTTTCATTACCTCTTTCTCTCTCTTCTTTCATGACTTCATTTGTTCCTTGAATCCGAGTGATATGCACTCGCACCACTTGCCTTAATGAATCCCCATGCTTCACAATCACAGTTTTCCCATCTACGCCAATTACCTTTGCTGGTCCTCTCCACTCTTTTTCATTTTCTCTTTTGTAGTAGACCTCATCATTGATAATCACATCTTCTATCTTATGTACCCTTATATTTTTCCTCAGAGCAGTCCTTATTTTTAAACAAGATTCATTCTTAATGAATATTTCTCTTGCCTTATGCATCGCTTGTAGATTTTCCCTCACCATCTGTTCTTCATTTCCTTCTACAATACCACCAATGCTGAAGCCATCATTCAGAAGGTTCGGGTGTATCGGATTATGCCCAAACACTAATTGGTTTGGCGAAAAACCACCATAATTACTCAGACAATTCTTTGCCAACACCACCCATCCTAGAGCAATCTTAATGTTTACTTCTTCCGCCATCTTCCTCAAACTCTCCTTCAGTAATCCGACAGTCTTTTCACACAGTCCATTGCTCCATGGACTTTCTGCTGGTGTAGTCATCATTTTTATCTGCCATTTTTCACACATAATTCTCATTTTTTCATTTTGAAATTCACCTCCATTGTCAGTCAGTATTTTTGCCGGTGTTCCGAAAATAGTCAACCATCCCTCCATCATTCCATTCATCACAGTCTCTGGTGTCTTGTCCTTTATCCACCTGGCTTGACAATATCTTGTCACCATATCTACCATTACTAAGAATCTTCGTCCCTCAAGTTCTCCCAGATCAAGGGCTACCACCTCATTAAATTGTTTACTCCAACTCAAACCCACTACTGGCTTTGGTGGATTCTTCTTATATCTCTTACAAATATCGCACTCAGTTAGTTGTTCCAATAATCTGTTTTTCATCTTCTTTTTCTGCTCTTCCTCCAGTCCCTCACTCCATCCAGCATCCTCCGTCAACCTCCAAATTCTCTCTCCACTAGCGTGTCCGAATTGTAGATGCAACTTTCTTATGGTTGCACTAATCTCCTTATCTCCTTTTTCTTTCCATCCTTCTGTCCACACTTCTTCTCTTCTCCTTTGTGGTATCAAACCAATTCTCAGGTGTCCTCTTCTATCTTCTTTAAGCGTCACTTCTACGTTATTCATATCTCCTATCACCACCTTTTCCTCCTTCATGCATACCTTCATATCCATTTTACACATAGTTTCCTTCCCTATTAACCAGGGTACATCTCCTTTCAGTATTTCCGTTTTTATATACACTTTTTGTCCTCCTATATTGACAGGAATTTCCATGATGCCTCTTGATGGGAAGCTCGTCTTCCCAAAGGTAAAGACCTTTTTTGATGTTACAGTCTTTGCCCTCATTCTCTTAAGCTCCTCCTTATCCAACTCCATCACTATCTTTGATAGTCATAGTTCTCCACATACTGTTGATTTGCATCCAGTGTCTAAAATAGCTTCAATATCTCCCCATTCTTCTTCCTCAGTTATGACCCCACTCACGTAAATCTTCTCTTCTTTCTCCTCCTCCTGTTCCTCGTGTTTCTTCTCTTTATCATTATCAGATCGACTAACCATCCCTTTGTTTTTATAATGCTTTGGACAATCATAGGCCCAATGCCATTCGGATGTGCAGATTGTACATGTTGTTACCTTTCCCTGTTGGTTCATTGGGTTTCTTCTTCCGGCTCCTTTCCTGCTCCAATTTCCTCTCCATCGACCTCCACTCTATTGTTTAATCCTCTTCCTCCACCATATCTAAGGTTTCAAATATCCTCCTCATTATTCATGTCACCGTTTCATATTTCATCTCCTCCTTTCCACATGCTGATAAAACTAATTGTTTTTGTTGTTCAGACAGGCTCGCTTGTTCCAGCACATGAAATCCCTTCACTTCTCCTTCAAACATCTCTCTACCTAATGTTGTTTTACAGTCCTTCGCGTTTTTTTCATACCGGAAAATGTAGTCCTTCATCGTTTCACCCACTTCCCTCTTGATCTTGAAATACTTCATATTTTCATAATTCTCTATCAAAGTCTCCTTTTTATACACTTTATCCAGAACTGACAAAATAATTGCTGCACCGCCTTCTTGTTTAAGACTTCCTCGACTAATATCTTCGGTCACCTCCCATGCCTTCCCTCCTAAATTCATCCTTATTTCCAAACCAGGGTATACCACTTCTTCTTCGCACACGATCAACCAATCCTCTACTCTCCCTCTCCAACTTCTAAATTCTTCTTGCTTCCCGTTGAAATGTGGACATCCTCTTCTCATCCTCCAGTCTCCACTATCTTTATTGCTCATGTTGTCGAATTCGAACCAAACTCTGCTACCAGTGATAAAAAGTAGAATAATTTCTCACCTTCAATTTATTTAAGATGTTCCTCTTCTATTCTCGCCAGTATTTAAGAAAGTACCCCCACCCCGTGAATACCCAGAACAGCCAGCTATCCCCTAAATACCACGGTCTAGGTACCCCTTAGAAATAATGCTTTAGCTCTTCTTTGCAATAGATGATCTTGCGCTTCTTTTGATTCTTCTTTCTTTTTGGTTCTTATTATTCAGTTTTCCCCCTTGTTTAGAAAGGGTCTTTATTATCTCGTTTATTTATTCAATTTAATCTCTATCTTATTTATATATGCGAGCCTGTCTTTGGGCATATATGCACCACCACCTGTAACAACAATAACACAATGAAAGTAATGTATTAACAATTCAAATATTAAAGTGTTACTCCCCTGAGTATGTGTGTCCTTTTCTTTGAACTACTGGACACAACTCCACCTCCTCATCTGTAGAATAAGAGCGATTTAGTCAAACAGTAGTATCGCTGATTCTACATTTATGGAGGCGATATCATTTCGTATTAGCACATAAGCACAATTTTGAGTACATGACTGAGTACGTATTAATTTTGGTTCATTACAATTACGATTACAATTACTAATTAATTCATATTCACTTATTATTGTTTTAATTACAATTCCATTAAAGTACATTCTTACATGATAAATTAAATCATTACATTTAATTACAGTTTCACTGAAGTACATTAAAAGTTATTGTTAATTTAAAGTATTACAGTTAATTACAATTTAAACAGTTACTATAACTTTGTCTTGTTTTTACAGTTTCATATTAATAGACAATTAAGATGCTAGAAATATAATACAAAGTACATGGCACTTACGAGATAATTTATTTTACGAAATAATATGCTATAATGTTATAAATTCGAATCAGAGCGAAAGGAGATGTTTTTTATCTTAGAAGCGTTCAAATTCTGCTGTGATGAGCGGAATTTCTGATAATAACTTACTAAGCATTTATGAATATCTTGCGAGGGTTGAACGCACTTGAAAGTAAAAATGAAAAAAATAATACGAGAACGTTTTTTCGCGTTCCCGAATGAACTGCGAAAGTTTTGCATTTCATGATTGACATGAGTAAAGATGATTATTTAATAAAAATTACATACGATAATGGTGAAGCTAAAATATGGACGTATGGGGGCGGGGATGAGATGCAAGACAATTCATAATTAATTATAATAACTTTTATAACAAATGGAAAATGGATAATGGATACGACTAAACCATAGAAAGGGTAGATCGTAGGGTTGTGACATGAACAAAAATAGGAAGCTACAAGTAAAATTATTATCCAAACTTGCGTTAAGCGATTTTGGTTCTTATGTAAAAATGGACAATGAATTCATATAATGATGGTGTAGGAATTGTTCATTGTTCACTTTTTACATTACTCTCCCCTTTTAAAAAATGATATTTATACAATAATTTAATAGGGTACCAATAATACAATACAAATTTTATACAGAACGATTTCGCGTGGTCGAGTACAATGCAGAGTAATCAAATTTTTTAACATGACACTCGCGTAGAGGGCTATGATAAAAATATCAAAACTCAAAGATTAATACTTTAGTTTAGACAAACATTTAATAGGATTAATACATTAATTTAGACAACCAATTAAGTTAGACAAACAATGGTATGGTTAAAAATTTTTATAAAATTTTATTTTTTTTTCTTCTGTGGGATAAATTATATTCATAATGAATAGGTAAGAGGGAAAAATATAAATCGTACAATCTATAAGCTAATTTTTATTGACTAGTGTAGGTAAAAATAGAATTACGTAATGGATGATGTATAGACCTGTGGTCTAGTGTGTATTTATGTTTATTGGGTACAAAGTGTGTAGCTGATAATTTCGAGACAGATTGTTAAATTAACTGTATAAATGCATGAGCGAGAATTTATATATAGTAAGCAAAAATGACTAAGATTAAATTACACGCAATGAAATAGTTTATTGTGCTATCCAATGATTTTAGCATGAGGTTTGTATATATAGTATATATAGTGTGCATGCATTTTTATTGACTGTTGTAGGTACAAATCGAATTACGTAGTGGATGATGTATAGACCTGTGGTCAAATGTGTAGGGATTTGGAAGGTTTTTTTGAATTAACAAAGTTTAAAAATGATGTATAATAATTTAAGATGGGTTATAAAATCTTTTAAGTTTAACACTTACGCTGCTCCCATCCTCATATGATGCTCAGGAAGTTTGTCGGAAGAATGCTCCCAGCATCATATGATGATCGCTTTATTTTTTTTATGTTTTCGCACAAAATCCCAATAAAAATAAATGATTTTGCATTTTAATGCTATTGATGACTCAGATATATTCATAAACCATCCACAACATACAAACATACACACACACACACACACATGCATGCATGTACACATATGCACACATGTACACATAAACAAGCAAGTATTATGCTTACATTTAAGTTTTGAAGAATCTATGACTCAGATATATTCATAATCCATCCCCAACACACACACACACACACACACACATGTACACATAAACGAGCAAGTATTATACTTACATTTGAGTTTTGAAGAATATACATTTTATTTGTCCTCTTGAAAAATAATTTTTTATTCCTTTTGAAAAATAACTCCTTATAAAATAATTGTCCTTTTGGAAAATAATTGTTCATGAAATAAATGTTCTTTTGATAAATCTACACTTTCCATTATACTTATTTACAACATTGTTTTACACTTTTACTGAATTTAGTATTTAGTAGTTGGCACGGGTGTGGTAGAGAACAAAGCACTCAAGGCACAATGCAACTTTGCATTCCGGACACCAAGTAGAAACTTTTCTAACATGTTTTTCTCTTTGTGTTGTATGTGAGTATACATGACATTGTCGTTGACCTACAGGTCGAGATGGTGTTGGCGGAACTTGTTCCAGGTGATGCCTTTCAATGTAATTAGCTGAGAGAAGTCTGTCAGGAGTATTTGGTCTCACACTTTGTCTTCCAGGATGTGGGGATGTTATTTGAGCATACTTCATGAGTAGTTGAGAGACTAATGTAAGATTGAATTCTCTCATTAAAATCTGCTTTTTCGTAGTTTTTTTGTAGAGTACAAAGGAATTGTAAAGAGAAATATCCAAAAGATGAAAGAATACCTTCTTATACCACTTCACAGTTTTCCTAATGCATTCTACGCTGCTAATTTGCATATCAGATTTGTCCACCAGACGCATATTTTTGTTATAGTCCACAACAGCATCTGGTTTGAATTTTATTTCGTTTGTTCGACGATCAACCTTTCCTGAGTCAATCATTCTTCCACTGTGAATTGTTGTTAGCATATGCACATCTCTTTTATCAGTCCATTTTAGTGCTAATAAAGGTTTTGATTCCATCAGATGGCACTCTCCTTTTCTACTTAGGCGAAACTTGGGCATGTTTTTTCTATTTACCTTTACAGTTCTACAAGATCCTGTTTTATTTACATGCAGATATTTGCATAGTAATGGGCTCGTATACCAGTTGTTGGTATACAGAATGTGGCCATTATTCAAATATTTAGCTAAAAGTGTCTTTACAATCGCTCCAGAATGTCCTAGTGGATCATTTGCAGGATAATCTATGTCCGATCCAGTGTAAATGATGAAATCCAAGACAAATCCAGTTTCACAATCGCAAAGGATAAAAAATTTCACTCCAAATCTATGACGCTTGGAGGGTATGTATTGTTGAAAAATTACCCTCCCTCTGAAAAGTACAAGAGATTCAGCAATAACTAATTTTTGTCCTGGATTGTAAATATTTGAAAACTTTGACTTCATATGAGTTATACAGTGTCTGATTTTTACAAGATGATCATTTGGCTCATTTGGAGGAATTGAATTGTCTGTGAAATGCAGAAATCTCATGAGTAATAAATATCGATCTCTTGACATATACTTGCGAAAGGAAGGTGTTTCAGTCAAGGAGTCTGAACCCCAGTAATCCTGCAGTCTATGTTTATTTATGTGTGGCATGAGCATTGTTAGAGCAAAAAAGACATACAGTTTATCATTTTTTGTATCGTGCCATTGTTGCATCCTGGAAGATTGAGATGGGCCTAATCTTCTTTTCTCATATTGATAAAACTCATTTGTTTGTCCCACTATATTTTGCATCATAACATTGTCAAAGAAATACTCAAAAAAATTTATTTCTGAACTTGCTTCATTTAGATTGCAACCTTGTTGAAGTCCTACATTTTCTTGAAAGCGATATCTGTTAGACTGGCAACGTTGCACACTTTGCCATGAAAATGAACTATTACTACTTGCTGTAATATCATCTCCATTGTCACTTATATCAGTTTCACTATAATCACTTTCACACTCACTGCTTCCAGAGCTTATTGCATCTAACGCAGCTATCATTTGTTCATAACTTTCCAGTCTTTGTTTTTTAGCTGCCATAGCGCACGTTTCATTCCCCCAATTTCTTATGCAAGACTGAACATAAACGCTTGAAAACATGTAAATTTTCATAAGATTCTACTCAACCATATTCCCAAGTTACCCACTAAATTATGTTTATTTTGTAAGAGAAAATGTTTATTTTGTAAGAGAAAATGTTTATTTATTAAGGGAAACAAAAATAATTTAACAAAATGGTGCTTGACTTGATTTATTTTACTTTAACAAAAGGGTAAATTTCCCAATTGTTTTGCGCATAGGTGGAAAGTACACGGTCAGGAATTGCGCATCCGAAGGGTTAAGTCAATTATTGTTATTGTTGTTATTATTATTATTATTATTATCATTATTACAAAATCCTTTAAGCTCAAGGTCAATTATTATAAAATCTAATTACAGGTAAATTTTTTTTCATTAAAAATTATTTTTATATAATAAAAAAAAAATATTAAAAAGGTTTTAATAATTTTTGCAGGGTTAGTAGAAAAATCATACTCTTTCGTTGAATGTTGATAGAATTTTGAATTATTTGATATTTTAGTCTGAAAACTTGTTTGCATATAGACAAATACATCTGTTTTATTGCGTAGAAGTTTTATTAAAAATTAAATGACTGAAATTTAGGGTATGTGCGGTCATACGGGTAAATTTCCCAATCGTACAGAGCAGGATAAATTAGGTACATGATCGATTAATTAATTATTACACAACTATTATTATCACGTATACATTACAATGATTATCAAAGTCATTACAACCTTTGTACAAATAATAAATTACATAACTATATATTTATATACATAACAATGCATGAAAAGGGAAAGACAAATCAGTGAATTTTCGTCTTACAAACAAAGAAAAAGGGTTAAACTAAAGACGCAAATTGGTCAATTCAGGTTGAATTTTTAATTCTCTTTTACAACAAAAAGAAGGTTGAATTAAATTCTCTTGAACAACAAAAAAAAGGTTGAATTCAATTGACTGCATTGAAAACTTGGGACTTGAAATAAAAATGACTTGGGACTTGGAATAAAAATGACTTGGAATAAATCTCTCTGACTTCAAGTAAAACTCTGACTTGAGCTCTATCAAGTATTCTGAAACTGAAAATGAAACTGACTTGAACTCTTATCAAGTAGTATCTTGAAACTGAAAATGAAACTGACTTGAACTCTTATCAAGTAGTATCTTGAAACTGAAAATGAAACTGACTTGAACTCTTATCAAGTAGTATCTATCAATCTCTCTAAACTCTGTAAACTCTCTGTAAACTCTCTCTCTCTTAATTTGCAAGTCAATTCAATTCAGTAATTGAAAAAAATTTGCAAACAAAAAATTTAAAAAAAATGTAAACAATATTTCACTCTGGTATTATTATGTTTGGTACATAAAATAAAATTATACTATACTAACTAGAATAGTAAAAATAATTGTGAAAATAACTGACAATACTGTTTTCAATAAAAAGAGTGTATCACTGGTGTCTGAAGTGTTCACTGTGTTTTTTGTTAATTCTGGCTCAGTACTAAATATTAATTGTTAATAATAATGACTTTTCAAATGTTTAGAAATTATTTTTTTTAAAAAAGTTTTGTACTTAACAAGATTCCTACGGCGAAATCCTTTGAGGTGTGTCCTGAAGACGTGTCTGGCTGGCCACTTGTTCCTAGATGAAAAGTAGGCGTGAAGAACTTGGAGTCGTAATGCACCGGTTCAAGGGTGGATGTGACGAACTAGAAGTCGTGACACGCCGGTCAACTGGGTGTTGGTTCTGGTTCCAGAGTCTGGAAGACTGGAAGAATCCTGGAGTCGTGAAGATCCTGGTTAAAGGGTCGCCAGTTGTTAGAATCCTCTTCTTCTTATCCTGGCAAGGTCGCCAGTTGTTAACCCCCCCCTTTATGGCCCTGAGTCGGTTCGGATTCGATGGGGGGTTCTGGTTAGGAGGCTGCAACGGATGTTTCTTCTTTATACTTTTCTATAATTCTTTTCGGTCGCCTTATGGGGTCGACACTCTGTTAATTCTTTTCTTTCAATAATTCTCGGATCCTTTCCCTTGTACTAAAATTATCGACTTTTCTGACTAAGTTCTGAAGCGAGCACGGCTCGAAGGAAAAAGATAAAAACTTCTTTTACTGTGGTTTACTTCTTAAAAATTACAGTTGGTACTCTGAATTACAAGGGGTAGAGGTTCGACCATGGCTCAGGCCGGAATCTAAAAATACTTAAGTTAAGGAGGCAAGGGGCCTCTGCCCCCTCCCAATGAGGTGCTAATCTGAAGTACAATGATGAAGTGCTAATCAGAAGTCTAATGCAGAAGTGCAATAAATGAAGTCCTATAATGAAGTGAAGTATTTTACAAATATACGTATAATATAACTTAAATGTTTGGGGGAGAACAGTTGAAGGTTAAATTTCCCCCCTTTTTAAACACATGATTTCAACTAAAAAGAATAAAAAATATAAAAAATAAAAAAGAACAGTAGTATCGCTGATTCTACATTTATGGAGGCGATATCATTTCGTATTAGCACATAAGCACAATTTTGAGTACATGACTGAGTACGTATTAATTTTGGTTCATTACAATTATGATTACAATTACTAATTAATTCATATTCACTTATTATTGTTTTAATTACAATTCCATTAAAGTACATTCTTACATGATAAATTAAATCATTACATTTAATTACAGTTTCACTGAAGTACATTAAAAGTTATTGTTAATTTAAAGTATTACAGTTAATTACAATTTAAACAGTTACTATAACTTTGTCTTGTTTTTACAGTTTCATATTAATAGACAATTAAGATGTTAGAAATATAATACAAAGTACATGGCACTTACGAGATAATTTATTTTACGAAATAATATGCTATAATGTTATAAATTTGAATCAGAGTGAAAGGAGACCTTTTTTATCTTAGAAGCGTTCAAATTCTGCTGTGATGAGCGGAGTTTCTGATAATAACTTACTAAGCATTTATGAATATCTTGCGAGGGTTGAATGCACTTGAAAGTAAAAATGAAAAAAATAATAGGAGAATGTTTTTTCTCGTTCCTGAATGAACTGTGAAAGTTTTGCATTTCATGATTGACACGAGTAAAGATGATTATTTAATAAAAATTACATACGATAATGGTCAAGCTAAAATATGGACGTATGGGGGCGGGGATGAGATGCAAGACAATTCATAATTAATTATAATAACTTATAACAAATGGATAATGGATACGACTAAACCATAGAAAGGGTAGATCGTAGGGTTGTGACATGAACAAAAATAGGAAGCTACAAGTAAAATTATTATCCAAACTTGCGTTAAGCAATTTTGGTTCTTATGTAAAAATGGACAATGAATTCATACAATGATGGTGTAGGAATTGTTCATTGTTCACTTTTTACACATATTATATATATGTTAACCCCTCCGTCTATGGCCGTGGGGTGGTTCGGATTGACAGGGGTTCTGGTTTAGGAGGCAAGCAACAGATGTGTGCCTTGAAGTGGTTTTTTCTTCTATGTTACTCTCCGAGTTCTTCTATAGTGGCTCGGAGGACTCTGGTAGATTTGCAATCTAAATGCTGAAGGTTCCGGATTCTTCTTATAGCGTATCTGGAAAGTTTTTCTAAGTTTTTCTGAAGAGAGCAAGGCTCGAAGGGGACAATAAAAAGTTTCTTCACTGTAAATTTACTGCTAAAAGATACAGGTAGTGCTCAGCCTCTGAATTAGCTTCTGAATGCCAATGGAATAATTTTAATGGGCTTATATACCCAAAAACTGCTAACATTATTATTATTAAATGCTAAGAAGGCTGTATTATTTTTGCACAATATTTAAAAATAAGTAAATTTTTTAGCTGTGGTAAGGCTTGAATGAGTAAACAAAATATTTGAAGACGAAACCATATTTTTATCTTAAACCGCGACTTTTCAGATCTGATGTTATCATGATCTGCCAAGTTAACTAAAAGTGGAAATCAGACTATGCATCTTTACACTAAAATATGCATATGAGTGAAATTTTAAGGTTTAAGATGTACAATTTTTAATGCTTAGGCAAGACATGATCTCATTGTTTATAACGAAAGAGAGTGTATACAAAATGCGAACATTGCAAAGCTTAAACAGGATTCCTTATTAAGCGAAATCTAAAAAAATGATTACGAGATTTTAAAAAACAACAGGTCACCAATTATTTAGCAAAGTAGAAAGCACATCAAAAATTTTATCCAAACTTGCATAGGGCGATTTTGGTCCTTATGTAAAAATGAATACACACACGTACATACATATGAGTTTAGGCATTATATAAAGTTAAATATATAAGAATATACAGAATTATATAAATACATGAACCATATAACATGAATTTTTAAAATGGATACTTTTTCTTACAATGGATACAGAGACTATATAAATGAATACAAGAATTACATGAAGGATAAGATAATATAGGAATATGGGAATTTATTTATGGTTCATTTTTACAGGGCTCTTCCCTCTAGAATGATATTAATATAATAACGTAACAGCCTAACTAATGCTAACTAGATGATAACTATTGGTTTTATAATACAGATTTATATATACAACATAAGTCGGGTGGTTAAGTCTAGTTCACGTGGTCTGAGTACGCACTCTTGGTCGTGCATAAATAGTTTCATGTTCCGTGTCACTTGGTTTTCTGTTCCCAGAATGATCTTTTCACCACAAATATACCGAGGATAATAGCACATACAATAATGATACTAACGGCAGATGTTGAGAAAATGGTTACTGGTTGTAGTATTTGTAAGAGATTATTTTGGTTATCATCAGAAATTTTAAACCGGCTCAATTGATCATTCCATTCAGGGGCATGTAGTTCGGGTAGGATGGTTACAGGTTTTATGGAGATTTAAGATCTCTATGACGGGTTTAAATTTAATTTGCGATGGAAATGGGTATGAGTTATTAAGGGTAACCTTATACGGGTTGTATATTTGGAGGGCTTTTGAACGCAAGGAGCAACCAATTAGTAGCCGAATAACCATAGGGATTGTAATGAGGGAATAATTCAATGGACACTCGAGGGTAGCGGCAGTCCTGTTCGCGAAGGAAACCCAGATGTCTGGTCCAATTCGTAGTTGGATGGTTTTAGGGGAATGAAATTTTTTAAATGAACATACAGGGGCATGCCAGTCACGAATTAAATCGATAAAGCAAGACCTAGTAGTGGGAAGAATAACTGGTTTGAGTGGAGGGCAGATGAGTTGTTTATTTGGTTGCGGGAATCGGCAATGCCGGACGTCGCTATCTGACATCATAGAATAAGCTGATAGATCTTTGGTGAGGAAAAGGTAAGGTGGTACGGTGGGTAAATACAATCGATAGGCATTAGAGTTATTTTGGTAGGGTGTTGAGAAAGGGTGAAATTTATATACGTCATAAGTGAGGAAATCGAAAAATGGTATAATTATGAGGTATGTGTAGGGGCGTGGTCCATGTACAGTCCGGGTGTATTCTAGAAATTGAGGGTAATTTCTAACAGAACACGATTAATCTGATCTTTTCCTTGGAAAGAATTCTGGACTTACTTTTAAACGTTTTTAATTGGGTTTGTATCTGAAGGAGATTGATTTTAATTCTAGCAGAGGGTTGCAAATTTATATAAAGGTCTGCATGCCCTTTCAAAAATTTACCTTCTGCAAGTTTTTCTATAACTCCGGTAGAAATTTTAATGCTAGGTCTACAAGAGTAAATAATTTGGAAAATTATAAGGGGGACAATTTTATTCATTTCTATGCCTTAAGTTATACGGAGCTAGGGGTAGTTGTGTGGATACTTGTGTGGATACTTGTGTTGGTGGGCGAAGGGGTCGGCCTCGTTTTGGTGGCAATGGGGGTCGACCATTGAGCTCGGATTCTGAGCGGGTTCGTTTCTTATGTGGTTCTAGTTCACGTGGGTGATGCATTTGCGGGCGGTATGTAGGGTCCGTGCGTCGATCATCAATCGGCGAGGGTGGTGACAGAGGAGATGGTGGAGATGGTGGAGTTCCACTGAGTGATCCTCTCGAAGGGGTTTCTCCAGGGTCTGGGTCCGATGGGACGCTTGGCTCTGGGGCCTCCTCTTGTTCAGAGATTGCCTCGAGTAATGGTGGTATTACGAGGTACCAATCTTCGTCATGGGTAGCGGTTCCCGCGGTGACTACTTCAGTTTTTTTATCCCTGCCCGATTTGTTAATATCTTGACCTTTTGAAGGATAGGCGGCTCGAACGCCTGGCAGCTGTTTTTTGGGAAGTTGTTCGGAAGCTATCTTCAAATTGTCAGCGTGAATGATCTTTAGTTTGGAATGATCCTGGAGGTCGAGGATTTCATAACGATTTTTTCCGAGGTCTTTCATAATCCTATATGGGCCATCCCATTTTGGGTATAATTTGCGATGAGCCCCTGGCGGTTTCACGCTCTTCAGATAACATCGCATACCAACGATTATAGTCCGTTGACGGGGATGACGCCTATGTTGTTCTTGCTCCATCTGTTGGTTTCGTTGGTCGAGGGCATAGCGGATTATGTCAAAAATCTTGAAAGATCGTTCAGCGAGTTGCTGATTTGCTTCTGCCATTTCAGAAGATGTTAGGACTGCCGGGTCGGTTTGGTCGGGCAAATCAAAAGGTAGATGCTTGTCGTAGTGATATAGAACGAAATGAGGGGTGTCCCCGATGGACACATTATAGCCATTGTTGATGGCTGTTTGTACCATGGGAAGGGAATCATCCCATGTACGGGAGGATGCATCGACAACGTGGCGCAGGGCTTCCAAGATCTTTCGATTGTGCCTTTCCACTAAGCCGTTTGCCTGCGGGTGGTATGCCACAATGTGTGTATTTTTAATTCTACACATGTTACAAAGTGACTCGAACAGTTTGGAAGTGAAACTACGGGCGTTATCCGAGATTAGGATGGAAGGAGTGGTATGGTTTTGGATGACGCGTTCCACTAGGGCTCTTGCCACAGTTTCCGAGGTCTGATCTGGAATGGCGGCTACTTCGCTGTAACGCGAGAAGTGGTCCGTAAACACAATGATGTACTGATTTCCCTTTGATGTTTTGGGAAATGGTCCCAGTATATCCATTCCAGTTCTTTGCCAGGGCCTCTGGCATACTGGATATTTATGCATTGGAGCGGTGGATGGTACGTTGCCCTTATGCTTTAAACACGACGGACATTCGGCGATGTATTCATGTACCGTTCTGTTCATCTCGGGAAAATGGTATCGCTCCAAAAGACTTTTGATGGTGCGATCCGGCCCCATGTGTCCATAAAAAGGTGAGTCGTGACAAAGTCCAATGGCTATATCAACGAGATCCTTTGGTATCTCCACGAGGTCGTTTCCATCTTCGTTCCTGAAATGTACGAGCCCATCTTTGAGGTTGTACTGTTCTTTTACCTTCGATGGTTCCTTTTGTTCCAGGCGCGCCCGAAGGTTCTGGGTGTGTTGGTCCTGTTGTTGGGAGTATTGCAGACACTCGTAGTCGAACACAGGAGAATTCCTATTTTATTCACTCGGGTGTCGGGCTTGAGTCTCGACAATCCGTCTGGAATAACTTGCAGTTTTCCCGGTTTGTATACGATTTTCGCTGCAAAATCCTGAATCAACAGAGCCCATCTACTCAATCGTCCTTCAAGTAGCTTGTCCTTGAAGAGGTACGTGAGTGGCTTATGATCAGTCTTGATGGTTACATCGTAGCCATAGACGATATTTCGGAATTTTTTCAAAGCCCAATATACCGCTAGGGCCTCTCGGTCCGTAGTGGAATAATTCCGTTGAGGTGCAGAGAGAAGTTGACTGGCATAAGCAATGGGTAATTCCACACCGTCTACGTCCTGTAACAGGACGGCTCCTAGTCCATAGGAGGAAGCATCTGTGGCTATGATGAAGGGTCTTGTGTAATCAGGATATTGTAAAATGGGATGACAGGTTAGTTTATTAATTAAAGTTTCAAAGGCATGTTGGTGATCGGATTCCCAGTTAAATTTCGAATTTTTCTGGAACAAATTAGTAATGGGTTTAGCAATATTCGAAAATTGGGGGATAAAGTTCCGATAGAATCCGACAAAACCAATAAATGCACGGGCGTCGTCGATGGTCTTGGGTACAGGGTACCTTTCCAGGGCTTCGAGTTTGGCTGGATCAGGTTTAATTCCTGTGGACGAGAGTAGGAATCCTAGGTATACCAGGGATTCTTGTAAAAAATTGCACTTTGCAAGCTTCAGTTTAAGGTGTGCTTTTCTCAATGTGATAGCACATTATGAAGGCGTTGAAAGTGTTTTTATGTCCGAACTATAGACGATAATATCGTCAAGATACACGAGAGCTTCGACACCTAATAGGTCGGAAAGGACTATATTCATCAACCTAGAGAAATTAGCAGGCCCATTTCGGACTCCGAAAGGTAAAACCTGGAATTCGTAATGGCCTCGGTTAGTGGAGAAAGCAGTAATGCCCGAGATTCGGGACTGACCTCCATTTGCCAATAACCTGATGCTAAATCGAGGGATGAAAAAAATTCGCTTTCCCTACGTTCAGAATTGTTTCCTGCATGTTTGGAATCGGGAAACGGTCTGGGATGGTAATGTTATTCAGGCGTCTAAAATCTATACAAGGGCGAGATGTTCCGTCCTTTTTGGAGACGAGAATCATAGGAGCGGACCAGGGACTAGCTGAAGGCTGAATGACATCCTGCTCCAACATGTCCTTGATGTGTTCCTCAATAGTGACTAACTGAGAATGTGGAACCCGATAGGGAGGAATGAAAATGGGTTTGGAATTGGGTTCCAACTTGATTTCAAAAGGGACCAAATTAGTTCGGCCCAGAGGATCTCCGGTTAGGGCAATCACATCTTTATTTCTTATCAGGAAATCGAGAAGTGATTCCATTAGTTTGGGATCCTGTAAAGCTGGTGACTCCTGAAGGGAGTGCTTCAGACATTTCTTATATTCTTCTTTTAATATTGAAGGCTTTAATTCTAAGGAACTGGAAACACGATTTATCGTACTGATGGGGAAATCTGAATCTATTTCTACTGTGGAAACAGTTCCTATTTTCTGATTTGAAGTTAATTCTATAGATCTTTCTCCTTTGTTTAAACAAACAACAGGGATAGCTGAATTCTGACTCTGACTAAGGACTTGGGCAATAAGAACATCTCTTTTGAAATTACTTTTCTCTGTAATCAGAGTACGCTCTGACTCTAATAATTTTCCTTGACTGTTAACTACTTTTGCTAGGAAACAAATCTTCTCATAAGGTGCTACTGTTATATGCTCGGTAGGGCATATGAAAAATTGTGAATCTGATTCTGGTTCGGCGACTAAAATTTGCCTTATTGGCTGACTGGAAACTGGCTGACTGGAAACTGCTGACTGACTGGAAACTGACTGACTGACTGGAACTGACTGACTGACTGGAAACTGACTGACTGACTGGAAACTGACTGACTGACTGGAAACTGACTGACTGACTGGAAACTGACTGACTGACTGGAAACTGACTGACTGACTGGAAACTGACTGACTGACTGGAAACTGACTGACTGACTGGAAACTGACTGACTGACTGGAAACTGACTGACTGACTGGAAACTGACTGACTGACTGGAAACTGACTGACTGACTGGAAACTGACTGACTGACTGGAAACTGACTGACTGACTGGAAACTGACTGACTGACTGGAAACTGACTGACTGACTGGAAACTGACTGACTGACTGGAAACTGACTGACTGACTGGAAACTGACTGACTGACTGGAAACTGACTGACTGACTGGAAACTGACTGACTGACTGGAAACTGACTGACTGACTGGAAAACTGACTGACTGACTGGAAACTGACTGACTGACTGGAAACTGACTGACTGACTGGAAACTGACTGACTGACTGTGGAAACTGACTGACTGACTGGAAACTGACTGACTGACTGGAAACTGACTGACTGACTGGAAACTGACTGACTGACTGGAAACTGACTGACTGACTGGAAACTGACTGACTGACTGGAAACTGACTGACTGACTGGAAACTGACTGACTGGAAACTGACTGACTGGAAACTGACTGGGTTGATCCAACTGAATTCAACAACTGGAACTGATTACCCTGGGGTCTGATTTTGGAGCGGTTGTCCCTCTGGATGCAACCGGCCGACTTGATTGCTATCAAGTAGAGGGGTTTCTATCTTCTTTCGGAAATCTGAACTGAGCTAAGTCTATTAGCATTAAGTTCTACAGATCTACAGAAGCTAAGGCTAACAAAGACCCTAAGATCCACTCTAAGGCTAGCCCGAGAGAAAGGAGAGAGTAGGGGGTTAAGAGAAGAGAGGAGAATAAGGGGTTAAGTAAGGAGCCAACACCTATCATTCGTGGGTTAACATTCATTCAGAAAAAGAGGGAAAAAGTCTCACCATCATCATCCGCCGGCCACTGCCGACAAGTCAGAAAAATAGTCGGAGAATATAGGAGAGGGGTGAAAGATGAAAAGAAGTAAAATAAGAACGCTTACAAACCATGCAAACACAGTCTTAACTCACTGTCATACCATGCAAACTACAAACATGCAAGAAAAGAGTTAGAGACATGCAAAGTAAGGAGGATAAGAAAAAAAAAAAAAAGTAGGTAAAGTTAAACAAAAAGTGGGTTAGTTTACGCTATGAGCTACATCTACATTCGTGTTAGTCTAATTTTTTTTTTTTTTTTTTTTTTTTTTTTTTTTTTTTTATTGCTGGCATCACGCTGGATGTCACAAGCTGGCATTCATCGTCAACAGACTCATCCTCGAGCACCACCACCAGAGCTCATGTTGTTAACTTTCTTTTTTAATTTTAAACAACGTTAATATTTTTAAAATGTCTGTCAAGACGGTTCTTAAACACATTAACGCTGGTAGAATGAACGACTGACGCGGGAAGATTACCATTTATCAATTACTTAAACGTAAAGAAGTTTTTAGCGATATTAGTAATGAAACGTCTGCCACGCAACTTGAATCCGTTATTGCGAGTATTACTATTATCGAAAGTGAACAATTTGTCAAAATTTACGTTATCGATGTTATTAACGATTTTGAAAACTTCAATAAGCTTCCCCCTTAATCTCCTAGTTTCGAGTGAATACAAGTCTAACACTTTAATCCTATCTTCATAAGGCTTATTGCGCAATGCCGGAATAAGTTTCGTGGCACGACGCTGAACCCTTTCTAACCTATCAATATCCTCACGCAAGTACGGGCACCAAAACTGAACGGCATATTCCAAATGAGGCCTGACTAGGGACTTGTAAAGGGGCAATATAATATCCTTCGATTTAAATTCGAAATTACGCGCTATGAAGCCTAACATCCTATTAGCTTTGCGCAAGACTCCAGGCACTGGTTCCTAACCTTTAAATCTTTAGTTACGTACGCCTAAATCTACTTCCTCGTCAACGCTCGCTAAATCCCTATCATCCATCGTGTACACGAATTATTGTTGCGAGAACCTATATGCAAAACTTTACATTTATCTACGTTAAATTGCATCTGCCACTTATCCGTCCACTCCATAATCCTATCTACATCGTCTTGGATCCTATTTCTATCGTCTCGTTAACAACCTTACCGCCTTTAGTATCGTCCGCAAATTTTGACACGTTACTAATCAATCCTACATCTATGTCGTTAATGTAAATTACGAATAACAATGGGCCTAACACTGAACCCTGGGAACCACTACCTACCTCTAACCACCCCGATTCACTACCATTACTACGACCCTCTGCCTCCTAGCACGAAGCCATTCTTCTAACCAGTTAGCTACCTGACTGCGGATACCGTCGCTTTAACCTTCGCAATTAGTCTCCTATGCGGAACTGTATCGAACGCCTTTTTAAAATCTAAATAAATAACGTCAGCTGCCCTATGCCTATCGTATTCGCTCACTATTTCGTTATAAAATTCTAACAAATTTGTTAAACAAGACCTATGGCGTCGAAACCCGTGCTGACTACTATTAATCAAACCCCTACTTTCTAAGTGATCGATAATACGATCCCTAACTACGGATTCCAAAAGTTTACCGACAATTGACGTTAAGCTAATGGGCCTATAATTGCTAGCTACCGCGCGGTCGCCTTTTTTAAAAATAGGCATGACGTTAGCTAATTTGAAGTCTTCAGGAATAATCCCCGTTTCGAGTGACTGATTAAAAATCTTCGCTAAGGGGCCTACGATAACGTCTTTCAAATCTTTCAAATGTCTAGGATAAAAAGCGTCAGGGCCTGGAGCCTTGCTAACTTTTAGCCTATTGATATAATGCGCAATCTCAGCGGAGATGGTGTGTCCTATTTCGACACTTTACTAACTTTCCGGCTGGGTAAATCTCCCATTGATTCCAGTTAAAAAAATCCATCCCTAGTAGGATGTCTGTCTGAAAGGTGGCGACTGTGTCCACTATACATTTCGCGGGGTATACCGCGTTTCCAATTTCTAAGTATAACTCAATTTCTCCGTATGTGGGTATGGGTGTGCCCGTAACTCCTCTAAGTTGGCAGGATGGTGCCTTAAGTTCATACTTATAATTTGTACTCTCTAGTAATTCATCTACGCATTGTTTCTTAATTAACGTTGCGTGTGCTCCTGTATCTAGGAGAGCAGTTAAATCTTGGTTATCCGTACTACAATTTATTATTAAATCTAAGAGGTCCGCACCTATTATCCTGATGGGGAGTTTGTGTGCGTATCTGGGCTTACTACTGTAATTTAGGAGGGAGGAGGTTGAACTGCTGCCTCCAATGTAGGGTCTAAAAAAGGGCTCTCATGGTTTTCTATGGGAGGACCTGGATCATATTCTACGGGGATATCATACGCTGAAGGGTGTTCTTGAAAACTGTTCTCTGGGGAAAATGATTCCTCCCCGGGTACTTCTACGTACTGAACTAGTTGACCTTGCTGGTTGTATTGGGGTTTATACATGGGGTAAGAGTGTGGGTGACCCTGTGGTCGTGATTTATTGGGTTGGTAGTTCGACTGAGGCTGGGAATGGACTGGTTTCTGGGGATTGGTTGACTTTTGGGATACGTTTTGGGGACGTGGTTGGTTTGGTTTCTGAAAGTGGGGTCTATACCCTGCAGGGGCTTTATCAGCACACTTTTGGCGATCGCCACAGCGATGACCATGTTCGTGACAGTGGGAGCAATACGAGGGGTAATTACATTGACTTATCATATGCCTGAAACTATCACAGTTAAAACACTGTGGAGGAGGGCGTGTATTCTGGGTTTGGGGGGCTTGTTTCTGGGGTGTTCCCTGTATTTGCCTTGGTTTATATTGTTGTTGTTGTTGGTATTGGTGTTGTGGCTGCTGCTGAATATACTGTACAGGGGTTTCTCTACCCTTTCGGTAGGTTTGGTTTGCTAAATCGGGGTGATGTTCCCGTGTTTTGTTTATGGCTACACTGACAGGTTTGTCAACATTTAAAAACTCCTGAAACTTTTTTTTAGGCGCTCCGGGTAAGTTTTGGTAAATGGTTGTGGCTACTATTAGATTTCTTTGTTTCGAAGTAAAAGTTATGCCACATGCATTTTCTGCAGCCCGGAGGGCTTCTCCTACAAGTTTGTGCGTACGTGTAATGAAATTGTTTAAATCCTCGTGTTCTTCTTTCTTCCATTTAGCTTGGAAGACTGCTTCTAATGTGGCTAAGGGTTGTGCAAGGGTTATTTCTTTAAAAAATTCTAATAGGTTTTGTTTAAAATCGTCCCATGTTATAGCTTCGCTAATTGATGGGACGTAAGTGACTGTGTCATGGGCATTTCCCTCTTTAGGGTCAACAAATCTTTTTGCTTCTCTGATTTTTATATCATCATCGGTAATATTCTCGCGTAAGAAATGTTGCTCTAAAGACTCAACCCAAGGTCTTACGCGCGGTTCAACAAAACGATTATCTATGGTCCCCTTAAAAATTAAAACAGTATGAGGAAGATTTACTAATCTGCCTAAGTTAATATATGCTGGGGCGGGGGTTTGAGACTGAGACAGACATACTGACTTGTGTGTTTGGGAATATGTTTGAAGGGCACGGGGTAGGTGGAAAAATGGGTGTAGGTAATTCTTCGATGTCAGAAAGCGCACCGTCTGAATCGCTCATATGTGAAGGTACTTATTAATGTTCTAATTAGGTCTGCTTGACCGATCTTAATTCATGGAATGATCACTTAAGGGGTTTTCCTAACTACACTATCTAAAAAAAATAATGCACAACGATTTGCCTAACTCGGGGAAAGTTTGAAAAGATTGCAAACAAAAATAAAAATGTAAACAAAATTTCACTCAAATGTATATGATGGTATGGTAATACTATGTTTGGTACATTAAATAAAATTATACTATACTAACTAGAATAGTAAAAATAACTGTGAAAATAACTGTGACAATACTGTTTTCAATAAAAAGAGTGTATCACTGGTGTCTGTAGTGTTCACTGTGTTTTTTGTTAATTCTGGCTCAATACTAAATATTAATTGTTAATAATAATGACTTTTCAAATGTTTAGAAATTATTTTTTTTAAAAAAGTTTTATACTTAACAAGATTCCTATGGCGAAATCCTTTTGAGGTGTGTCCTGAAGACGTGTCTGGCTGGCCACTTGTTCCTAGATGAAAAGTAGGCGTGAAGAACTTGGAGTCGTAACGCACCGGTTCACGGGTGGATGTGACGAACTCGAAGTCGTGACACGCCGGTCAACTGGGTGTTGGTTCTGGTTCCAGGGTCTGGAAGACTGGAAGAATCCTGGAGTCGTGAAGATCCTGGTTAAAGGGTCTGGAGGACTGGAAGAATCCTGGAGTCGTGGAGATCCTGGTTAAAGCGTCTGGAGGACTGGAAGAATCCTGGAGTCATGGAGATCCTGGTTAAAGGGTCTGGAGGACTGGAAGAATCCTGGAGTCGTGGAGATCCTGGTTAAAGGGTCGCCGGTTGTTAACCCCTCCGTCTATGGCCCTGGGGTGGTTCGGATTGACAGGGGTTCTGGTTTAGGAGGCAAGCAACGGATGTGTGCCTTGAAGTGGTTTTTTCTTCTATGTTACTCTCCGAGTTCTTCTATAGTGGCTCGGAGGACTCTGGTAGATTTGCAATCTAAATGCTGAAGGTTCCGGATTCTTCTTATAGCGTATCTGGAAAGTTTTTCTAAGTTTTTCTGAAGAGAGCAAGGCTCGAAGGGGACAATAAAAAGTTTCTTCACTGTAAATTTACTGCTAAAAGATACAGGTAGTGCTCAGCCTCTGAATTAGCTTCTGAATGCCAATGGAATAATTTTAATGGGCTTATATACCCAAAAACTGCTAACATTATTATTATTAAATGCTAAGAAGGCTGTATTATTTTTGCACAATATTTAAAAATAAGTAAATTTTTTAGCTGTGGTAAGGCTTGAATGAGTAAACAAAATATTTGAAGACGAAACCATATTTTTATCTTAAACCGCGACTTTTCAGATCTGATGTTATCATGATCTGCCAAGTTAACTAAAAGTGGAAATTACACTAAAATATGCATATGAGTGAAATTTTAAGGTTTAAGATGTACAATTTTTAATGCTCAGGCAAGACATGATCTCATTGTTTATAACGAAAGAGAGTGTATACAAAATGCGAACATTGCAAAGCTTAAACAGGATTCCTTATTAAGCGAAATCTAAAAAAATGATTACGAGATTTTAAAAAAACAACAGGTCACCAATTATTTAGCAAAGTAGAAAGCACATCAAAAATTTTATCCAAACGCGTTGGGCGATTTTGGTCCTTATGTAAAAATGAGTACACACACGTACATACATATGAGTATAGGCATTATATAAAGTTAAATATATAAGAATATACAGAATTATATAAATACATGAACCATATAACACATGAATTTTTAAAATGGATACTTTTTCTTACAATGGATACAGAGACTATATAAATGAATACAAGAATTACATGAAGGATAAGATAATATAGGAATATGGGAATTTATTTATGGTTCATTTTTACATATATATATATATATATATATATATATATATGCAACAAACAGAGAAGTAAAAATAAAAATTAAAAATTAAAGGATTAACAAAGAGGCATACAGATTTGTAAGGAAAAATATTGATTTTTAGCACAAGATCAAATGAATTATAAAAATACAAATTTATACTGGAAATCTGCCGGGTTTTAACACTTTGCCTTTTATAGTCAAGTTTCGATATATATAAAAATAAAATGAAGATTAAAAGTTAATAAAGTAGCATACAAGTTTACCAAAGATTTAGCGTCCTACCCTTTTTATCTAAATCTGTTTTGAAGGAATTCAAAACAACAGGATCGAGTTGAAAAAGACCTTTGCTTATATTGAAGTTATTTGAAAGTTGGATAATGGCAGACTCAAGAATATTTCTATTAACAATGTTGCTAGAGTGAAATAAAACTGAAGCATTATTCCAATCAATACAGTGGGATAACTCTGACAAATGGACAAAAAGAGCACTGGACAACTGTCCTGTTCTAACGAAATATTGATGCTGTTTTATACATGTGTGCAAATCCTTTCCCGTCTGACCTATGTAAAAGGAATCACATTGTTTACACCCAATTTTATAGATAATGCCTGAATTATTGGTAGGGCTATTTTTTACTATGATATTTTTCACAATATTGTTATGAAAATACTACATTAATATCCAAAAGTTTAAGTACATTAGCAATGCCTAAAAAGCCCGGGAAAAATGGAAGTACTAAAATATTTTTTGACAAAGTACGAATGTTATTATTGACACGAGAGAAAGTTCGTTTTGCCTTGTTGAGACAAGATTCCATAAACGCAGATGGATAACACAGATCACTTCCAATACCGTTGATTTTTTCCAATTCGGCATCGATGTATTCCGGACTGGCGATCCTAAGGGCACGGAGAAACATTGATGAAAAAATGGCCTTCTTAGTGGGGGTCATGTCCCAAGTAAAAGTGTATGTAGGACAAATTGTTTGTTGTTTTCCAATAGATACTAAACTTAAAACCTGGGCTTTCCCTATGTACATGCACATCCAAAAATGGGATTGAATTGTCTTGTTCCACTTCTAAAGTAAACTTAATGGAGGGGACTTGATCATTTAACTGAAGGAGGAAGTTATCCAGGTCATGACTCCAGATTCCTGGGATCTTGGGAGCATTGCTCCAGTAAATTTGACCATGAGAAAAAGTAAATTTGGGTTTGGGTTTTGTTCATCCGCTAGACGTTATGCAATTTTTTTGCGTATACGTTCTTGTACAAACCAATTTTTTTAAATTACAAATTTAGTTATTTTAAGTTTAGTTGGTAATTCCATATTTAACAATTATTTTTATTTTTTGTTAAGCTTCAATGTTTTGATAATTAAAATTTTATTAAAATGTATATTTTTTTAATATAAAATTATCAGGATTGGACTATGTTCCATTGATCTCGGCCAGGTTTGATAAATTGGCCAGATAATTACTTGTGCAGTTTTAAGTAATCCACCATGACTCTAGAATTGAAAAGTTTAGTTAAGTTTAAACTTACTTTTACTTACTTTAACTTACCTACTTTTACTTACTCTTCCTTACTTTTACTAAGTTTAAAGCACTTACTTTTACTTACTTTCATTGTACTATATTTACTTACTTTTACTCACTTTTACCATACTATATTTACTAACTTTTACTTATTTTGTATTTTTTCAGGTAGTCAATAATCAATAATGGATCCTAATATTGATGAAGTTGGAGAGAAAAGTGAGGGTGTTAAAAGGGGTTACTTTTGTGGTCAATGCAAGAACAAATATTCAAAGAAGCAAAACTGGGAGGAACATTTTAATTCCAAAAAAAATATTTGTTACAATACAAGAGGTCCCAGAGTTTGGGCCCACAGCTTAGATATTGCAGTAAAGAAATACCAGGATGAAGTGCAGCAAAGAGATACGGCAAAGCAGTCATTTAGTTTGTTCACAAAATGTGCTAGTGCTAGACCTCAGAAAAATGAACCAACTTCATCAACTGCTAATCTAGAAAATGAAACTTTTTCACTAGATGTTTCACAGAATGAAGAAAGTGCTTCTCCTCCACCTAAGAAACAAAAGGTAAGTGAGGAATCTGCGCATCAGACTAACAAAACTGCTTTAGAGGAATTTGAAAATTCCCAAATCCAGAAGACATTGAATGCAATTTTGCGCCTAACAAAAGAAACTCACCAAGCTGTTGTGGTTAATAAAGAGAAGAGTCAAAATATGCCTTCAAGTTCAAGTGTTGCATCCAAATCTAATAAAGCAAAAAGCAACAAATTTGACATTTCCATAGCCCATTTAAGCAAGTGTAAATCAATACATTGCTGCTGCAATGAATAAATAAACTTAAGGTGAGTTATAAACTGTACATTATTGTATTATTATGTTTAGCTAAAACAATTTGTAATTGGTATGTCGTCAATTCAAGAGTTTACTATCATTAACCTATCTAGTGGTGTAAGGGGAAAAAAAGTAAATTCAGAGCTGTGCTCCAGTAAATTTTTTCAAATCTGGAGTCATGATCCAAGTGACGATTCATGGGCCAGATACACAAAATATCGTCGACGTACCGCAACCAAGGGATGCCAACCCCCAGGATTCTCGGAATGTAAGTAATTTCGAAAAACTCCATATAAATATTGGAGAGGAGGGGCGATAAGGGGTTGCCCATGGCAACGTCGACGATATTTTGTGTATCTGGCCCATGAATCGTGACCTGGATAACTTCCTCCTTCAGTTAAATGATCAAGTCCCCTCCATTAAGTTTACTTTAGAAGTGGAACAAGACAATTCAATCCCATTTTTGGATGTGTGTGTACATAGGGAAAGCCCAGGTTTTAAGTTTAGTATCTATCAGAAAACAACAAACAATTTGTCCTACGTACACTTTTACTCGGGACATGACACCCCCACTGAGAAGGCCATTTTTTCATCAATGTTTCTCCGCGCCATTAGGATCGCCAGTCTGGAATACATCGATGCCGAATTGGAAAAAATCAACGGTATTGGAAGTGATCTGTGTTATCCATCTGCATTTATGGAATCTTGTCTCAACAAGGCAAAACGAACTTTCTATCGTGTCAATAATAACACTCGTACTTTGTCAAAAAATATTTTAGTACTTCCATTTTTCCCGGGCTTTTTAGGCATTGCTAATGTACTTAAACTTTTGGATATTAATGTAGTATTTTCATATAACCATATTGTGAAAAATATCAGTAAAAAATAGCCCTACCAATAATTCAGGCATTATCTATAAAATTGGGTGTAAACAATGTGATTCCTTTTACATAGGTCAGACGGGAAAGGATATGCACACACGTATAAAACATCATCAATATTCCGTTAGAACAGGACAGTTGTCCAGTGCTCTTTTTGTCCATTTGTCAGAGTTATCCCACTGTATTGATTGGAATAATGCTTCAGTTTTATTTCATTCTAGCAACATAGTTAATAGAAATATTCTTGAGTCTGCCATTATCCAACTTTCAAATAACTTCAACATAAGCAAAGGTCTTTTTCAACTCAATCCTGTTGTTTTGAATTCCTTCAAAACAAATTTAGATAAAAAGGGTAGGACGCTAAATCTTTGGTAAACTTGTATGATACTTTATTAACTTTTAATCTTCATTTTGTTTTTATATATATCGAAACTTGACTCTAAACGGCAAAGTGTTAAAACCTTGGCAGATTTCCAGTATAAATTTGTATTTTTATAATTCATTTGATCTTGTGCTAAAAATCGATATTTTTCCTTACAAATCTGTATGCCTCTTTGTTAATCCTTTAATTTTTAATTTTTATTTTTACTTCTCCGTTTATTGCATATATATATGTATATACATGTGTGTAGATATGTATGTATATAACGGGTGCGGCAAAAATGACGCCCTTTTTAGTTTATTCTCTTTTATTGAAGGAAATAAATCAATTACAGCATTTTAAGAGAAATAATAAGGTTTTTAAGAAAAATACAGCATTTTAAGAAAAATAATAAGTACTTTCTCAGTAAAAACTAAAAAATAACAAAATGATACAATATAAAACTAAAAAATTATACTGTATAAAACTATAGAGATAGAATTATTAAAAGGGCGTTACTTTTGCCGCACCCGGTATATATATATATATGAATAGAAACGACGTAAATAAGGAGCGTCTCTGCACACGGGGAAGAGAAATAACGAATAAATGAAAAATGAGGCGAACTGCCCGGGAATCGAACCCAGGGCCTTCCAATTGCCGGTTGGATGCGCTACCATTACACTACGGACCTCGATCAATCATAAATCGAAATTCTCCTACATAGGGCAGAAACCAATGCCCTGAGAGGGCACCCTCGCAAATCGTGAATATGTCCATTTAACTACAATGACCACGCAGTATATACATGAATAGAAACGACGTAAATAAGGAGCGTCTCTGCACACGGGGAAGAGAAATAACGAATAAATGAAAAATGAGGCAATTGGAAGGCCCTGGGTTCGATTCCTGGGCGGTTCGCCTCATTTTTCATTTATGCGTTATTTCTCTTCCCCGTGTGCAGAGACGCTCCTTATTTACGTCGTTTCTATTAATTTATATACTGCGTGGTCATTGCAGTTAAATGCACATATTCACGATTTGCATGGGTGCCCTCTCAGGGCATTGGTTTCTGCCCTATGTAGGAGAATTTCGATTTATGATTGATCGAGGTCCATAGTGTAATGGTAGTGCATCCAACCGGCAATTGGAAGGCCCTGGGTTCGATTCCCGGGCGGTTCGCCTCATTTTTCATTTATTCGTTATTTCTCTTCCCCGTGTGCAGAGACGCTCCTTATTTACGTCGTTTCTATTCATTTATATACTGCGTGGTCATTGCAGTTAAATGCACATATTCACGATTTGCGAGGGTGCCCTCTCAGGGCATTGGTTTCTGCCCTATGTAGGAGAATTTCGATTTATGATTGATCGAGGTCCGTAGTGTAATGGTAGCGCATCCAACCGGCAATTGGAAGGCCCTGGGTTCGATTCCCGGGCGGTTCGCCTCATTTTTCATTTATTCGTTATTTCTCTTCCCCGTGTGCAGAGACGCTCCTTATTTACGTCGTTTCTATTCATTTATATACTGCGTGGTCATTGCAGTTAAATGCACATATTCACGATTTGCGAGGGTGCCCTCTCAGGGCATTGGTTTCTGCCCTATGTAGGAGAATTTCGATTTATGATTGATCGAGGTCCGTAGTGTAATGGTAGCGCATCCAACCAGCAATTGGAAGGCCCTGGGTTCGATTCCCGGGCGGTTCGCCTCATTTTTCATTTATTCGTTATTTCTCTTCCCCGTGTGCAGAGACGCTCCTTATTTACGTCGTTTCTATTCATTTATATACTGCGTGGTCATTGCAGTTAAATGCATATATATATATATATATATATGTTTGTGTGTATGTTATTTATTTATTTTTTATTTTTCTTTCTGTAACCTATATATAGGCCGTAACCTTTTATGTACTTCAGTGTTCCTGAGGATGTCATTAGACAAAAGCACTTGAGCACCTTTTTGTGTTTTCTTTCCTTCGTGGTTTTATTCATCATAAATATTTTTCACGTGTTACTTTCGTGAAATAATTTTCATATATATATATATATATATATATATATATATATATATATATAGTGGAACCTCAATATACGAACTTAATCCGTTCCTGAGGGTTGTTCTGATATCAAATTGTTCGTATATTGAATCAATTTTTTCCATAAGATATAATGTAAATTGGATTAATCCGTTCCAGACCCCCAAAAGTTACCCCTTACGATGTGGGGGTCAGAGAGATCCCTATAATTTCACCCTCAACTAACTGAGGTCCTAGCCTTTTGCTTAGTTTTTATCTATCTTTTCAGGAAGCATATTTTTCAGCAGCATGTTGAGATAAATACCTAGCCACTGGGGGCATCCCCTCCTCTGGTGGTGGCTCGAAGGGAAATATGTGTGTCGAGAGGACCTGGCAGGTGAGGGTCCCTGTTTTTGTAGCCCAAAGGGCGAATTTAATGATAGCAGAAAATGAAATATATATTTAAGTCAACAACATAACGTAAGTGTTAAAATTTATATTATTTGTCCTTCTGGCAGGGTTATTTCTTCAATCATAGCACCTCAAGAAGTCATGTTAGGTGATCATCTAGTTTGATTGATTAAAGAACCAAACAAAACAAAGGAAAAGGGAAAAACTATACAGGCTTGATGTAGATGGATTTAGTCCACCAGTTTGTAAGAGGGGCCCCTAAGGGTGACTCCTCATGATACTGGCAGGATAGGCCTAGGTGGTCAGGAGACCATTACCTACTATTGTAAAGGGCCCCGTAAGGGAGACCTCCTGAGTAGGTCCAGAACACCTGGAATTAGAATAATTTAAGAGTGGCCACCGTAGGATGTATCCTAAAAGGCCTAGGAAGGATAGGAAGGATTTCCTTTGCAAGGAAATGACTTTCCAGAGTCCAGTTAAGGACTAGATAGGGGTCTCAAGAGGGACTCAAGTATTAGAAATAGTAAAATATGATATTGTAAAGAATAAGTATCAATGAAATTTATAAGAAAATTCAAGTGTAAAGCATTCCATTAAATATCTTGATCTGTATGGTGAATGAAAATTGTGTGGAAGGTTCTGTGGGTGAATGAGCGTGTATGAAGGTGAGAGAGAGATATAATATATGTAAATAGCATTTTTTTTACAAATAAACCCAATTTTTTCCTGTGACTTTCGCATTCCCACTTCGCTATTCATTCTCTGGATCCTGGATGAAATTGATTTTGCAGGGTCCCTAACTTTGTATAGTTTTGCCCTGTTATCATCTTGAGCCACTGAAGAGGGGGTTAATGTTCCCATAGGCGTTTCCGTTAAAAGTAATTATATTAGCAATTCTTCGAGGCTGCTTTGGTGTTAATACGGATTAATCAATAGCGATTAAAGTAAAGCAGTTAATTGTGAGTAGAGGGAAAAAGTTGAAGGGAGATCAGTGTGTCCATCTTGGGGGTTCAACACATTCACGCAAATTAAGACCAGCTGCAAACGTGAAGTAGTTGCGGGTCGAGTCACCCGCGACATATTTATTGGCGCCCGAACAGGGACCCGAGTGGGTCTCTACGAACGGGAACAGCCAAGATGGAGAAGGAGATAGCAAAGTTGAAGGAGAAGGCGGAGAAAGCAGAAAGGATGTTTGCGGAGGAGAGAAAGAGATTGGAGGAAGAAAAGAAAAGACTGGTGAAAGAAAAGGAGGAATTAAGGAAAGAAAATAGCCATTTAGAGAATCTACTGGAGAACATGCAGGAGCGGATGAAACAGCAGGAGGAGGAACATCGAGAGAGATTGGAGAGGATGGAGCAAAAGACCGAATCAGCCTTGGCTGAGGTCTTGGAACGTTTAGGAAGGGTGGAAATGAAGAGGCAGATACATGAAGAGGGTGCAGTAGGAAGGCAGGTAGAACCTGAAATCCAGGTAGGGGATGGTGAGGATGTACGTGAGAAGAAAAGTGAGAAAGTGCTTCATTCAACTCCGAAAGAGAAGATAAGAGAAAAGGTAGAACCAGAGGAGAGTGAGGGTGATAGTGAGAGCGATTCAGATTGGATTCCAGTAAAGAAACGGAAAAAGAGTAGAAAGCATAGGAAGCCCCAGAAGAAGGGCTCACAGAGAGTTCACATGCATGTCAGTGCGGATGACTCTCTGTACAGCAGTGTGGAAGATAAGGGGGTAGAGAGTGACACTGATGAACGGGAAGGGACTACCAGTGGGTCTGGGGAAGACGAGATCAAGGTCCATAAAGGAATCTTGATTCGGGAGGTGCCAAAGGCACCAAAATTTAATGTGTATAGTACAAGGGATGTGAATGGATTCTTCAAGGAGTACGAAAGGTACTGTAAGACGAAGTATCCTGATCATCCTGAGTACTGGGTGAAAGAACTGGGAGAGTTCCTAGAGGGTAGGATGCATGACTTTTATAAAGCCGTGGTCAGCTCTGGGAAACCTCGCTATGAGGTGGTGAAGGAGAGGGTTATCCAGCAGGTGAAAAGAATTAGGGGTAGTCAGGTATAAACGAAAAGATGACTTCGAGAGGGCGCGTATGTATCAGGATGAGAATCTAGATATGTATGCATACAGATTGGAGACATTGGCTCGTCGAAAGTTCGGCAATGACGGAATTGACAATTCCAAAGCACTAGTCCGGAAGTTTCTGGAAACTATCCCAGAGGCTGTGGCGGAATTTATCAACATTAAGAGGAAAGAGGCCATTCGGTTAGGTGGTGGTAAGAGATTGAGGTGGTCGGAGATACTCGAGTTTCTTGAGGATCGACCATTTGATGAGGAGGGGAGATATTACCACAAATCAAATATTAAGAAGGATAGGGAAAGAGCCAGAGCTAAGGAGGTTTTTATGGGCCATTCTGGAACTGGTGGTACTGGGTATGTAGAGCCATCTCCTGTTTTAATTCATATCGAGATGCGCTCATGCATAATTCTATAGAGGTTATGGCTAAGTTTATGGAAGATTTTTATTCTAGACAAGGCCATGATTCTGGGAATTGTGGGTGGAATGGGCAGGGATCAGGTTCGGTAGGCACTGGATCAGGGCAACAGCAATTTGGGCAAGGCAGGGGACCAATGGGAGGTGGTTCGGGACAGCAAGGGACATCCAGATCAGATTGCTCTTATTGTGGGCCTGGTCATGGTGTTGATAATTGTAGAAGGCGATTAGGGTGTGTTATGCTTGTGGGGAAAGGAACCACTTTGCACGAGATTGCCGAAAGAGGGGGAGTGAATGTAGGCATTGTCAGGAGCATGGCCATTTGGCTAGATTCTGTCCAAATGTCCAGTGCGGACCCCAGCCAGGCCTAAGTGTTGGGGAGGGGTCCATAAGACCTGGAACCTCAGGAGAGGGGCGAATGCGACCCAGTAATCAGGGGAGTGGAGCTGAGGGCAGTTCCCCTTCTGGGGCGGGAAACGTGTAGAGCAGGGGTCCTCCCCTGGTGGGGCCTCTGGAATACATGAAGTAAATCAGGGTGAATGGGAATTGTTTGCAGGGTTTTCAAAATAAGTGTGAATCTGGTAGAGGAAGAGGGTATAACTGAGTGTATGAAAGTGAAGGTGAATGCCAGGAATCAAGAGATGGTAGGATTGGTGGACACTGGTTGCCCGACAAATTTGATTAGTAAGAAAGTGTTGGAAAGAATGACAAGAAGAGATAGGGTGAGATGAAGATGCAAAGATGTGCGGGAGAGATCAAGGGTGTGGGTAACCTGGGAGTGCCGATTGTGGGAGTGTGTGATATAGCAGTGCAAATGGAGGGAATAGAAATGGATGAATGCAAGTTTTATGTAGTCGAGCGAGAAGAGGAGTCCTACCAGGTTATCCTGGGAAAGGATTTCCTGAAGAAGAATGGGTTGGTGTTACATCCGAGTAGAATGATGATTGAAAGGAGAGGAAAAGGGAAAGGAGGCTGGGAGTTGTACTTGGGAATGAATGGTCAAGGTGGAAGGTTGTATCTGAGGGATTGTGTTGTGAGAGCAGCTGAGGATGTACAGTTGAATGGAGAAACGCCAGTTAAAGTTAGGATAGAGTGGGATAAGCAGGACACCCTCATTGTAGATCAGGAAACTGATCAAATGTTGTATGTTGAGGGAAGGGGGGTTCATTATAAGGTGAAGCGAGTGGCATGTGTATATGATGGGGTTATAAATGAGGAAGATCCATTTGTGTGTGTGCAGGGTAAGCCGGGTAGTGAGGGTAAAGCGCGAGGGATTAAGAGGGGCGATATCTTGGGTAGACTGAATACTGTTGTGAATGATAGAGACCTTGTGGGTAGTTCAGAGGGTGAGCAGTCAGTGGTGGTAAATGCGATGAGTGGGGAGAAGGAAGAGTGGACAAGAGAGAGAATAAAGAATGAGTTGGACATTGGGGAGAATTTGAGGGATAACGAGAAGGAAATGGTGTATGATGTTCTAGAGCAACGTAGGCATGCCTTGAGTCGGAGCGACGATGATCTGGGTCCGACTAGTTTGCCACCATTTAGAATAATTCTAAAGGATGAGACCCCGATCTATTCTAGACCAAGGCATTTTCCTCAGCCACTAGTTCAAGAGATAGAGGCGCAATGTGAGGAGTTGGTACGAGCGGGTGTTCTAGAGGAGTGTGAAAGCCCCTGGAATAGTCCGATAGTACCAATTAGGAAACCAGATGGGAAGCTCAGGCTGTGCGTTGACTATCGACGGTTAAACGCACAGACCATCAAGGATCGTTTCCCAATGTGTATAGTTAACGAGAGCGTGTACTCTATGCATGGCATGAAATATTTCACAAAGATGGATTTGGTTCGAGGATACTACCAGATGCCCCTGGAAGAGTCCTCAAGACCAATGACAGCCTTCTCAACTGCTCATAAGCATTATGCCTGGAAAGCCTTATCATTTGGTTTGGCGAATGCTCCAGCTGCTTTCCAGCGAGCTATGGCTGGTGTTTTGAGCAAGTTCAGGAAAAAGAATGTGATGGTCTTTATTGACGATATTCTAGTGGTCAGTGAGACGTTCGATGAACATGTTAGGTTGGTGAATGAAGTCTTGCTGATGCTGGAAGGGGTAGGTGTCAAGGTGAAACCATCCAAGTGTGCTTGGTTTGGGGACCAGGTGGCATTTTTAGGACATGTAGTAGGGAGATCTGGAATCCAGAAATCTCCTGACTACATAAATAAAGTAAGGGAATTTCCCAGACCAGAGACAGTGAGGCAATTGAAGTCTTTCCTGGGTTTGATAGAATTCCAGAGGAAGTTTGTGGAAGAGTGTTCAGGTATAGCAAAGCCATTGAATGAGTTAACTGGGATGAAGGGGAAAACGGTGTTAAAGTGGAATGAAATGATGATGGAGGCGTTTGAGAAGTTAAAGGAGAGAATGGCTCGGGATGTCGAGTTGGCTTACCCGGACTATGAATTAGGAGCAAGTCCGTTAGAATTATATACGGATGCAAGTGGTTATTGCATGGGTGGGTGTTTATGTCAAGAGCAAATGTTGAATGGGGAGAAAGTGCGACGAGTGATTGGATATGTGTCAAAAGCGTTTAATAGTGCAGAACGAAAGTATTCAACGATTGAGAGAGAGCTTGCTGCCATAAGGTATTGTTTGAAAGCCTTTAAGTCCTTCTTGTATGGTGTGCATTTTGTTGTGAAAACGGATCACCAACCCTTGGTGTATCTGGAGCGGATGAGGATGGTTGATAGTAGGATTGCGAGAACGATTGAAGATTTGAGTGATTTTGATTACCAGATTGAATATGTGCCAGGTAAAAGTAATTATTTAGCTGATTTGATGTCGAGAATGCCTGGTATGAGTGAAAGTGAGAGCGCATCTGTGATTGATCCTGAGTATTTGCCAAAGGGCTTAAAGAGATTGAAAGAAAGTAAGGGTGGAGGTGACTCTATGTTTGAAAGTGTATGGCATGGTTTGAAAGATTTAGAAAGTGAAGGCTTGGATGTAGTTGTGCCTGAGGGAATAAATGAATTGAGAATGAGGGTTATGAATGAGGTAGTGAAGAAGCCTGAGAGTATTGGTTTGATGAAAGGGAGGAGGCAGATAAGAGAGTTGCGTGTGATGTGTGAACCGGGGAGATTGCCATTTCAAGAAGTGTTAATGATGGTGAGTAGATGTATGGGATTGTGCTGATGGTGCATTATGGTTTGGAGAGACCGATAGTATATAAGGATAAAAAGTTGGCTATGAGTGAGGATGGACTAGTATTGCACCTTCAGTGTTTGAGTGGTGTCCACTATAATTTAGTAGTAGAGACTAAGAGGTACGTGCGTCAGGAGAGTCAGGATGAGAACGAGAATGTAGATCCAGGCGCATGTGTGGAAGAGGAAGACGAAAGTATTGGAGTGGAGGTGAAATGTGGAAAACAGTGTATAGGTGCAATGGTTGTTGACGTGGAAGTTGATGGAAAGAAATTCTGTGGTCTGGTGGATACTGGAGCACAGATTTGTTTAGTGAGTGAAAGGGTTGTCACTGAGTTAGAAAGGGGAGGTTTGGACGTGTGTAGGAGGCCTACAAGAGTTTTGATGAAGGGATTGGGTGAAGGGCGTGTTCGAGCACATGAAGCAGTGACGATCAGAGTTTCATTGGGAGAGGGGTGTGAGAATGTCGAGCAGGTGTTTGTGATCATTCACCAGGAGACGATGCCTTACTGTTTTCTACTGGGTATAAATTTCCTGAAACGACGCAAGTTGAGTGTCGATGTGGGTGAGGGAAAGATTCTCTATATGGGAAGGGAATTGACGGTGGTACGGGATCCAGTCGCCGCTTTGGGACTGGAGAATATAGGAATGGTTGGGACAATTGAGTGGGAACTTGATGATAAGGAGGTCCTGGATGATGAGGATATCCTGGAAATGCAGGAGACTGATCCTGTAATTTCCGAATTGCGGGGCGAAATTATGGGTCAGGTGCTTGTAAAAGAGTGGGGAGACAGAACACGAGATTTTAAAAGATTTGCGAGGAATCTGTCTATTAGCAAGGGATTAGTGTATTTCTCCCGTGTAAACAATTATGGGGAGCGGACACTGGTTCCAGTTTTAACTCTAGTTGGTATGGTTGGTCTGGTTATCCTGATTCATCATGTATATGGGCACTTGGGAAAGGGTAAACTTTGGGGAGTCATGAAAACCCTTATCTTCCACCCGTACTTGGGTCAGGTGTGTGCTGATGTTGCAACTTCCTGTGAGCGGTGCCAGAAAAGGAAGGGGCAACCTCAGGTGGTGAGACCTCCATTACGGAAGGTGGAGGCTCAAGAAATTGGGGAGATGGTGGTCACTGACTGTGTGAATTTACCACGAACAAGGAGGGGACATGTCGCGATGGTGATTGTAGTAGACCATAAGTCCAAGTTCGCATATGCTGTGCCACTCAGGAATAAGACGAGTAAGGTAGTGGCAGAGGTGGTTCGAGACATCATCTTCCCGATGATGTTGCTGAAACCATCAAGATGTCTCAGTGACAATGGCCCCGAGTTTTCGGGGGAACCATTTGCCAGTATGTTGAGGGAGTGTGGTGTCCAGCAAGTTCTGGTGACACCATATATGCCGTCTTCGAACGGGTTGGCAGAACGAACGGTCAAGACATTGACCGAAATGTTAAGGATGGTGAGTCGAGAGTTAAATGACTGGGACGAGCATTTAAGTAGAGTTCTCTGGAGCTATAATGCCACGTTTCATGCAGCTCTGAATACTTCCCCTAGCCAATATATATTAAACTATGAACGAAATGTAAGACCAAATATCCGGCTAGGAGAGAACGAGAAAAGAATGTGGAGAGAGGCCCATTCTAGATATACTCCCTTCAAGGAAGGAGATTTAGTGCTTCGAGAGATCCAGAAGATCGGGCGGAGAGTGGAGTATAAGGTACAAGATCAGTTTGAGGGGCCATATAAGATCATCAAAGCTTGGCCGAATGAATATGTGGCAGAAAGGGTGAATGAGCATGGTGAGACGGAGGAGATTCGAGTCCACCAGAAGCAACTTAGGAGGTGGAGAGAGGTTCCAGAGTACTTGACTAGTCATCCCATTTATCAGATGTGTAAAGATGAGGAGCAGAGGAGAATGGATCAAGAGGAACAGAAAGAGGAGACTTCCCTTGATCTAGAGGGGAAAGAGATAGTATTCATGATGGGGAAGAAAGGAAGGAAAAAGAGACCGGTAAAGGTTCTGGAAAAGGAACCAGTATGTAGTTTAGATCAGGAAGGGAAAGGAAAATCTGAAGTAAATGATTTTGAGGGATTCGAATGGGATTTCAGTTTTAGTGGTTTTCCAGAAGAAAATCTGGGGAGAGCGTCTAATTGGTCCAATTGGTGGGAAATTGGAGATTGGACTGAATTGCGAGAGGAATGGGAGACGAAAGATGAAGGATCAGGGCTGGGTCCAGGGCAGGATGGAAAAAAAAGGGAGACTAACAAGTCCATTACACAAGGGAGTGTGATTTTCCTGTTGGAGAGCATACTACAGGAGTATAGAATTCTTCAGGAAGGGTCTGGTCCAGAAGATGAAAAGTTAGAGCGAAGGGACCATCTAGAGGAGTTTTGTGGGGAAGTTCAGGGTAAGGTTACAGAGATGGAGAAATGGTTAGGAAGAGAAAGGGGTGAAGAAGAGAAGGTTGAGCCGGAGAGCCGATTAACTAGGCAGAGAGGAAGAGTCATCGAGGTACCATGGGTGCAACCGCAGGTACTAGAGCGGAAACAGCGGGGAAAGGAGGAGTAATGTAGATATAAATTGTACATAACAAAAGAGGTAATGGGTTTGGTGATGGGTAGTAAGTAAGAAAGAAATTAAAGAAAAAGAACCCTGCCAGGTCCAGAAAGGGAACCACTGGGAGATGAATTTCAGAAGGGTTTTTGGGGGGTGAGTGGCGAGTGGGGTGTGGGGTGTGTTGGACAGAATTTGGTTTGTTATGTATATTGTATGGAAGTATATATATTTCATATATGTATATATGTGTATACTGTATATATATATATCTATGTATGTACGTACCATATATATGTATGTTTATTAAGAAAGAAAACTTAAGAAATGTAAGGAACTCGCTTGCCAGAGCCTGATGTTGAGAAGGTAGAGAGAAGTTGAGCGAATCTGGTGGGGTCTTGTGGAGTTGAGGGTGAGGGGAGAGATGTGGGGGTCCGAGAGATCCCTATAATTTCACCCTCAACTAACTGAGGTCCTAGCCTTTTGCTTAGTTTTTATCTATCTTTTCAGGAAGCATATTTTTCAGCAGCATGTTGAGATAAATACCTAGCCACTGGGGGCATCCCCTCCTCTGGTGGTGGCTCGAAGGGAAATATGTGTGTCGAGAGGACCTGGCAGGTGAGGGTCCCTGTTTTTGTAGCCCAAAGGGCGAATTTAATGATATCAGAAAATGAAATATATATTTAAGTCAAACAACATAACGTAAGTGTTAAAATTTATATTATTTATCCTTCTGGCAGGGTTATTTCTTCAATCATAGCACCTCAAGAAGTCATGTTAGGTGATCATCTAGTTTGATTGATTAAAGAACCAAACAAAACAAAGGAAAAGGGAAAAACTATACAGGCTTGATGTAGATGGATTTAGTCCACCAGTTTGTAAGAGGGGCCCCTAAGGGTGACTCCTCATGATACTGGCAGGATAGGCCTAGGTGGTCAGGAGACCATTACCTACTATTGTAAAGGGCCCCGTAAGGGAGACCTCCTGAGTAGGTCCAGAACACCTGGAATTAGAATAATTTAAGAGTGGCCACCGTAGGATGTATCCTAAAAGGCCTAGGAAGGATAGGAAGGATTTCCTTTGCAAGGAAATGACTTTCCAGAGTCCAGTTAAGGACTAGATAGGGGTCTCAAGAGGGACTCAAGTATTAGAAATAGTAAAATATGATATTGTAAAGAATAAGTATCAATGAAATTTATAAGAAAATTCAAGTGTAAAGCATTCCATTAAAATATCTTGATCTGTATGGTGAATGAAAATTGTGTGGAAGGTTCTGTGGGTGAATGAGCGTGTATGAAGGTGAGAGAGAGTATAATATATGTAAATAGCATTTTTTTTACAAATAAACCCAATTTTTTCCTGTGACTTTCGCATTCCCACTTCGCTATTCATTCTCTGGATCCTGGATGGAATTGATTTTGCAGGGTCCCTAACTTTGTATAGTTTTGCCCTGTTATCATCTTGAGCCACTGAAGAGGGGGTTAATGTTCCCATAGGCGTTTCCGTTAAAAGTAATTATATTAGCAATTCTTCGAGGCTGCTTTGGTGTTAATACGGATTAATCAATAGCGATTAAAGTAAAGCAGTTAATTGTGAGTAGAGGGAAAAAGTTGAAGGGAGAGATCAGTGTGTCCATCTTGGGGGCTCAACACATTCACGCAAATTAAGACCAGCTGCAAACGTGAAGTAGTTGCGGGTCGAGTCACCCGCGACAACGAAACATTTTTAAGTAAAAATATTGGTTAATTAAACCTGTAAAATAAGACTTACATGCATAAAATCATACATGAAACCTGTAACAACAATAAATAATGCAATATTATACAAATAAATGAAAATTTAACCTGAACTTTACCTTTGCTGAGGAGTGATGATGGCCTAAGTGGAAGCTGGAGAGGAAGGTGGGGTGGGTGGAGGAGGGAGATTATGTTTGGAAGGGGAGTCACCTTCCATAAAAACATCAGGTAACTCCCTTGTGGTGTTCTGTCTCTTTTCCGTCTCTTTGCAGTAGCACTAGAAGATGCTGGGGATTCAGTAGCACTTGATTTTTTTTCTTTGGTAAAGAACTTGTCCAATGTTGTCTGTGTCTTCCTACTTTTCAAAATATTTCTAAAGTATGCAATCACATTGTCATTGAACAAATTGATGCTACTATTCACTACAGCAATGTTAGGGTGCCATTTCTCCACCATGCTCTGGTTTTAGCCCAATGAAAACACAATTCCTTAATGTCTGCAGTGGAAATGTTGCCCTTACTCATCCCCTCCTCCTCTGAAGAAAGTTCCTCAGCCACTTCTTCTTGCTGCTCCTTCTGAAGGTCTTGCATTTTGTGGTGAGCTCCTTCCTGTGATCCTCCACCAACTCCTCTACATCCTCATTGTCCACATCCAATCCCATGGACTTGCCCAGAGACACGATTTCATCAACCACAGGCTCTGCCCCAAAACCTTCAAAGTCTCTGCCTGTCACACAGTCTGGCCACAATTTCTTCCAGGCAGAGTTCATTGTCCTCAAAGAAACTTCCCCCCATGCTTACGCTGGCTGGAGAGAAACTGACCGGCTTCTTTCGGTTCAGATATGAGGGAATGGTTCGTATACAAGGACAATTTTTCTCAAAAGTTGTTCATATACCGATTTGTTCAAATAGAGATGGTTCGTATATGAGGTTCCACTGTATATACATATACATATATATATATATATATATATATATGAAAATTATTTCACGAAAGTAACACATGAAAAATATTTATGATGAATAAAACCACAAAGGAAAGGAAACACAGATGGTGCTCAAGCGCTTTCATCTAATGACATCCTCAGGAATACTGAAGTACATAAAGAGTTACAACCTATATATAGGTTACGGAAAAAAAAAAAAAAAAATCTATATATATATATATACAATAAACGGAAAAACAAAATTAAAGGATTGTGGAAGGGGGCACACAAATTTATAAGGAAAACTATCGATTTTTTGCACAAGATTAAAAGAATTGTTTCCAACCAATGTTATAGATAAAAAAATAAAATATATATACAAATTTATACTGGAAATCTGCCCGGGTTTTAGCACTCTGCTCTTTTTGTATATATAAAAAAAAAAAAAAAATTGAACAATTATCGATTTTTAGCATAACATTAAAAGAATTGTTTCCAACCAATGTTATAGATAAAAAAAAAATATATATATACAAATTTATACTGGAAATCTGCCCGGGTTGTAGCACTCTGCCCTATTTTTTGTATATAAAAATTGAAAAATAAAAGTTATTAGGGTGGCATACAAATTTACCAAAGATTTAGCGTTCTACCTTTCTTATCTAAATCTGTTCTGAAGGAATTCAAAACAACAGGATCGAGTTGAAAAAGACCTTTGCTTATGTTGAAGTTATTTGTTAGTTGGATAATGGCAGACTCAAGAATATTTCTATTAACAATGTTGCTAGAGTGAAATAAAACTGAAGCATTATTCCAATCAATACAGTGGGATAACTCTGACAAATGGACAAAAAGGCACTGGACAACTGTCCTGTTCTAACGGAATATTGATGCTGTTTTATACGTGTGTGCAAATCCTTTCCCGTCTGACCTATGTAAAAGGAATCATATTGTTTACAACCAATTTTATAGATAATGCCTGAATTATTTATTGGTAGGGCTATTTTTTACTATGATATTTTTCACAATATTGTTATATGAAAATACTACATTAATATCCAAAAGTTTAAATATATTAGCAATGCCTAAAAGCCCGGGAAAAATGGAAGTACTAAAATATTTTTTGACAAAGTACGTGTGTTATTATTGACGCGATAGAAAGTTCGTTTTGCCTTGTTGAGACAAGATTCCATAAATGCAGATGGATAACACAGATCACTTCCAATACCGTTGATTTTTTCTAATTCGGCATCGATGTATTCCGGACTGGCAATCCTAAGGGCGCGGAGAAACATTGAAGAAAAAATGGCCTTCTTAGTGGGGGTGTCATGTCCCGAGTAAAAGTGTACGTAGGACAAATTGTTTGTTTTTTTCCGATAGATACTAAACTTAAAACCTGGGCTTTCCCTATGTACAGTGTACACGCACTTCCAAAAATGGGATTGAATTGTTTTGTTCCACTTCTAAAGTAAACTTAATAGAGGGGACTTGATCATTTAACTGAAGGAGGAAGTTATCCAGGTCACGATTCATGGGCCAGATACACAAAATATCATCGACGTACCCCAACCAAGGGATGCCAACCCCAGGATTCTCGGAATGTAAGTAATTTCAAAAAACTCCATATAAATATTGGAGAGGAGGGGCGACAAGGGGTTGCCCATGGCCATCCCAAAAACTTGTTGATAATACTCATTATTGAAAGTGAATTTACAGTCTTTGATGCAAAGCTTAATAAGTTCCAAAACAATGTGTGAAGGTAGTGGCAGGTCATACTTATGTAATTCTTGGGAGAGAAAGTCAAGCATATCGTCAATCGGCACTTTTGTAAACAATGAACAAACGTCAAAACTGATCAATCTATCGTTGGTTTCAGTACGTGCATTATTCAATTTTTCAGTAAGATCCATGGAATTTTTTACATGTGAATCAGAGATAGTTCCGAGAATGGGGACAAGACTTTGACAAGCCATTTGGAGAGTTTATAAGTAATAGAGCCCACCGAGCTAATAATAGGGCGCATAGGGTTGCCAGGTTTGTGGGTTTTAATGAGACTGTAAAGGTAGGGCAGAGAAGGTGAAGTGGACATAAAAAGCGGAATTAAGTCCTTATGATCTTTGAGAATGCATTTCAAGCCACTATTAAATGATTTGATGACATCATCCTGCGGGTTCTTCCTAAGTTTGCTATATGTGGCGGGGTCCTGGAGAAGCTCGTTCATCTTTCTGATGTAGTCCACTTTGTCCATAATAACTATGGTGTTAGCCTTGTCTGCTTTAGTAATATGGAGCTCCCCATCTTTTTTTAATTGTGAGAGGCTATTGCGAAAACATTTAGGAAAGTTATCTTCATAATTACTATTCGCTGCACTATAAACAAGGCCTTTAACTATGTTAAACAAATACTGAGGGAGATTACACTGTTTTTCAAAACAAGCAAGACTGTAACAAATTTGTAAAGCCGAAGGTTTTTTAACAATAAAAAAGGACATACCATATCCAAGGGCACTTTTTGCATCGTCACTAATGTTTTTCGAAGAAAGGTTCAAAACACACTTTGAGCTTGCTTTTTTACTCCACTGACTATTTCGAATAAGACTTTTAATTTTTTTATCCAAAATGTTACGAAGTGAAGAAGTTCTCCAACGCAACTCGTAAATTTCATCAAACAAAGGTTGGATCCACGGTTGGGGAATAACGGTCACAAACGAACTTTCTATCGCGTCAATAATAACACTCGTACTTTGTCAAAAAATATTTTAGTACTTCCATTTTTCCCGGGCTTTTAGGCATTGCTAATGTATTTAAACTTTGGATATTAATGTAGTATTTCATATAACAATATTGTGAAAAATATCAGTAAAAAATAGCCCCACCAATAATTCAGGCATTATCTATAAAATTGGTTGTAAACAATGTGATTCCTTTACATAGGTCAGACGGGAAAGGATTTGCACACACGTATAAAACAGCATCAATATTCCATTAGAACAGGACAGTTGTCCAGTGCCCTTTTTGTCCATTTGTCAGAGTTATCTCACTGTATTGATTGGAATAATGCTTCAGTTTTATTTCACTCTAGCAACATTGTTAATAGAAATATTCTTGAGTCTGCCATTATCCAACTAACAAATAACTTCAACATAAGCAAAGGTCTTTTTCAACTCGATCCTGTTGTTTTGAATTCCTTCAGAACAGATTTAGATAAGAAAGGTTAGAACGCTAAATCTTTGGTAAATTGTATGCCACCCTAATAACTTTTATTTTCAATTTTAATATACAAAAAATAGGGCAGAGTGCTAAAACCCGGGCAGATTTCCAGTATAAATTTGTATATATATTTTATTTTTTATCTATAACATTGGTTGGAAACAATTCTTTTAATCTTGTGCTGAAAATCGATAACACTGGGGAACAAATTTCAACTTTTTGTCTATTGAATTAGATTTGACAGTTAGTTCTAGGTAATTTGGGTGCGCTGAGCACGAATTTTTACTCGGTTTTGCTTTATCAGGTACTGATTTTGCTCAACACCCCTCCTCTTTCGTCGTATTCATAAAAAGTTTTTTTCTCAATACTCGCTGTCTTTTTGCAGTTACACATATGCAACTAGGTTTTTATCTAGGTATTTGTACCTATTGTTATGGTATTGTTGTATTATGTATATTTTTATATGTAACACCCTAAAAATATTTTTAATTTTGTCATTTTTAACCCATTTTAATATTAGTAAATTAAGCTAAAAATATCATAGAATTCTAAAATTTTCTCGAGCATTCCTGTTCTCTGTAGAGTATTCTAGAGGGACAACTAAAATATATAAAAGCGACTCGTTTCCAGAGTTAATCAGTCAATTCAATCAGTCAGTCAGTCAGTCGAGTTAGTTAATTAAGTTTGGGCATTAACATAATTTTGAATTGGCATATGATTTAGTGAGTAATTTTGTCATCGTGATTTAATACAGTTGATTTAATTAGACGTAATTTATATTGTACCTACTCATCCGTGTTTCTAGTTTAATTTCATAGATGTAAGTACCTATTTCATAATAAGTACCTATTTAAAGTAATTTTTGTGTTTATATTTGATTTTCTTAAATTTATATGAATTAAGGGCTTTAAATACCTTTACAAATTGGCAGAACAATCAAGCAATATGTCATCAAGCACTAGAAAGTTCAAATGCAAAAACAACCCTGATTCCTTCTGTTATATATGTGGAAATTTTACACTTCCACATCAACGAGCAAATATAACTGACTTCGTAAAAAGAGCTTACTTAGCTTTTTTGGCATAAAACTGGGGGACCAAGATAAATCGTGGGCTCCACATAAAGCCTGCACTATATGCATTGAAAGACTGCGACATTGGACGAAGGGTTCGGATTCAAAAATACCTTTTGGAGTTCCGATGGTAAGTTTATGATTTCATAAAACTACATAATTTAATCACTAGTATACTGTAACTTACCTAAATGTAATTGTAACTTAGGTACATAAACAAAAATTTACAGAGAATGTTTATAAGAATCTCAAATATTGCATAAGGTTGAAACACAGAAATGTTAAATGTTTGGGTGATAACTTTTGATAAAATTCATAAAAACAAGTCTCTCGTCGCTTTTGTTAATGCTTTACAATTTTTTTTCCATATCAGGTGTGGCAAGAGCCTACTAACCACGAGACCGATTGCTACCTTTGCTTTGTCAAGACTTTGGGCTTCACTAAGGAAAATAAACATTGTATCGAGTACCCAAATTTCGACACCGCGATACGACCTGTGCTACATTCAAATGAGATCCCCATTCCAAAATTTAAGGGTCTGCCAACTCAAGAATTAGTTGAAGATGTTCCTGAAAATATTGTTATGCACTTTGAGGAGTCAGACACCGATTTGACCCCAGCGTATTGAAAGTCAAAACGATCCGCAAAAGTTTAACCAGGCCGAGTTGAATGATCTTGTAAGGGATCTAAATTTGCCAAAAAAGGCTGCGGAAATTTTAGCTTCAAGACTCAAAGAGAAAAACTTGCTTACTTCAAACACATACATTTCATTTTACAGAAAGAGAGAAGAACTTGTTAAATATTTTAGAACAGAGGATAGTTTAGTATATTGCTGCGACATAGTTGGTTTGTTAAAGAAGATGGGGGTTGAGTCTTACGATGCAAATAATTGGCGCTTGTTTTTAGACAGTTCGAAAAGAAGTCTTAAGTGTGTGTTGTTGCATAATGGCAATCTATACGGCTTGATACCGATTGGGCACTCAACAAAATTAAAAGAAAAGTATGAACATATAGAAAAGGTTTTAAATCTTATCAAATATAGGGAGCACGAGTGGATCATATGTGTGACTTAAAAATGGTTAATTTTCTGCTAGGACAACAAGGAGGGTATACTAAATATCCCTGCTTCCTTTGCTTATGGGACAGCAGAGCCAAGGAAGAACATTATTTCAAACAAATCTGGCCAGCACGAACATCACTTACTGTCGGAGAAAAAAACGTAATTAATCCACCTTTAGTGAGCAGAGATAAAATCATATTTCCTCCTCTGCATATAAAACTAGGCCTCATTAAACAATATGTAAAAGCTTTAGATACGAACGGCGAGTGTTTCAAATACATAACTTCAAAATTTCCAAGTTTAAGTTATGAAAAAATCAAGGTGGGAATTTTCGATGGTCCACAAATAAGAACAATGATTAAAGACAGCAATTTTCCTAATGTCATGAATGAACGCGAAAAAAATGGCTGGTTCTCATTCGTGGACTTGATAGAAAACTTTTAGGCAATTATAGGCAGATAACTACGAAGAAATCGTAAAAAAACTTTTAAAGGACTACAAAGAGTTAGGTTGCAATATGAGCATAAAAATGCATTTTTTGAATAGCCATCTTGACCAATTTCCAAGTAATTTAGGTGATGTAAGTGACGAACAAGGGGAGAGATTCCACCAAGATATCAAAATTATGGAGGAACGGTACCAAGGCCGCTGGGATTCCCACATGATGGCTGATTACTGCTGGTGCTTGAAAAGAGACCTGCCATCAACAAGCAAATACGCTAGAAAGTCTTACAAAAGAAAATTTTTGCTACAGTGAAAGCTTCATATGTTGTTTTTTTTATTTTAAGTCATTTCTATCGTTATAATGTAATTTTACTGTAGTTTGAACTGCTTGTATTCATGAAACTTGAAAAAAAAATTTAACACATGACTTAATTTTTAGTCCTAATTTGAAAAATCTGGAAAATGGCACATAGGCTGTCGACAAGAATCAGGACCTGAGAGAGCCAAACCGAGTTGAAATTCGTATTCAGCGCACCCAAATTACCTAGAATCAAGTGTCAGATATCATTCAATAAAATACGTGTTGCCCAGTGATAATTGTTCAATTTTTTTTTTTTTATATATACAAAAAGAGCAGTGCTAAAACCCGGGCAGATTTCCAGTATAAATTTGTATATATATTTTATTTTTTTATCTATAACATTTGTTGGAAACAATTCTTTTAATCTTGTGCTAAAAATCGATAATCGTTCAATTTTTTTTTTTTATATACAAAAAGAGCAGTGCTAAAACCCGGGCAGATTTCCAGTATAAATTTGCATATATATTTTATTTTTTTATCTATAACATTTGTTGGAAACAATTTTTTAATCTTGTGCAAAAAAATCGATAGTTTTTCCTTATAAATTTGTGTGCCCCTTCCACAATCCTTTAATTTTGTTTTTCCGTTTATGTATATATATATATATATATATAGATTTTTTTTTTTTTTTTTTTCTGTAACCTATATATAGGTTGTAACTCTTTATGTACTTCAGTGTTCCTGAGGATGTCATTAGACGAAAGCGCTTGAGCACCATCTGTGTTTCCTTTCCTTCGTGGTTTTATTCACATATATATATATATATATATATTGCGGCTTCTGATTCCTCCCAGTCCCAGCCAACACCAAAGCTGTGGCTGGCCTGCAGACATCACATACTAGAAATAATGTTAGAAGCTGTGTTTTGCATTCATTGCCTGCATCATCAGGACCTGATATTGCAGTTTTCAAATGATTTAGAATGAAATGGTCAAAATTAGACACAAAAAACTACAGAACAGCATTAGATGATCCAAATACCATACCCAGTATTACTGCTATAAAAGCAGAAATGATTGAGTTTGCTACCACTCAACTTGAAGAACATCAACCTCATGACAATTACAGAATTGCTGGAACTGACAATCATTTCCTTCGTGGAGTACCAAAGAGAGGAGTTTCATTCAGAAGACCAGCTGGCATTCACTGAGCAAGATGGATGGCAAAAGTCATTTATGCCATGAAAATTTGGTTGTTTAAAACACAATTTAAATTAACACCCAGAGAAGAAAAAGGCCTTAGAGATATCTGCCTCTTTGCTGTACACATATATGTTAAATCCTGGTTTACAGTGTCAGTTTCAGTTCTCGCTCCTCGTCTCAATTTAGAGATGTTGAAGAAACTGCAACTGTACAAACTAAAAGATGAACGCATTGCAACTATTGCCCTGAAGAAAATGATGAATCACTTATGATATCTTTCAGAGGAGTTAATAGCATTTGCTTTCTTTGATGATGGCATGCTACACCAAACTAAAAACCAAATGAAGCAAGCATTGCAAAATGGCGCCAAACCAAATCCAGAGAAAAAAGCGGTTATTGACCCTGAAGTTATTGAAAACAGAGAACTAGAAGACTTTGTTAGTGCAAATACAAAAGAATTTTTTAATAGACTTGGTTTACCACCAATGTTTCTTAATAAGAACTCTGAAGAGTGGAATGAAGATGACTGCTACAACAACGTAAAACAAGTCATAAGAAAAATTCAAGTTGTTAATGACAATGCAGAGAGAGAGATTAGTCGATAAACAGCATATATTTCTTATTGTGTGTCTGATTTTCAATTTATGGTAGTGACCCCTAAAAATTAATTTTTTTAATTCAAAATTTGCATGCATTATTTTTTTACCAAATTAACCATAATCAGAGGATGGCCCGAAAAAAAATTCAAAAAAAATTTTTTCAGTCAATTTTTGAATCACCCTAAATTATATATACAATAAAATTTAATTTTAAATTTATCTATTACATTATGTATTTGTAAATTATTTATTAAAAAATAGATTGGATCATTTTAACATATTGCTTCCCATAATGTTTTTGATATTAATGTAAATGGAATACTAACCTAACTTAACCTTACCTAATTTAAAATTATTAAACTGCAATGTAATTACATTAATTTATTAAAATAAAAAAAAAAATAACCGCGCATGCGCAGTAGAGTCAAGGCGTTGATGTGTCACAGGCGTTTACATATTACGCCACAGCATCAGTTCATTCGTGGAAGTCATACAGTGCACCCTTGTCAAACTCTTTTTAGTGTTTGCTTTTGAAACTGAATTTTTTTCAGCCTAATTTGAACAAAGCTGCCTCGTAATTGCGTGAACAGTGTAGATAACTTATGTTATGTTTGTGGGAATTGACTTTTGCATCACAAAAGCGTGCTATAACCGTTGTGACTAGGAAAGCCTATCACCTTTATTTTGGCTGTAAGATTGGAGATCAGGACAAGAGCTGGGCCCCACACATATGCTGCAATCAGGGTTGTGGAGTCAGAGTCGTGGAGTCGGAGTCGTGGAGTCGCATGTTTCAGGGCGGAGTCAGTCGGAGTCGGTTAAAAACTTCCGACTCCGACTCCAATTTCTGTGTCCTGTGTCACCCTTAATTTCTAAATCCTAAATACTAACATTTAGGTTATTTAGTTTTTTTGGTCAATAAACCTTATTCATTGATAGCCCTAGATTAAGTTTTTTTAATATTTTTTTTTACATTTTCAGAATATACAATTAATATTTATTTAAATATAAAATTTCACACTTAGTTCATCAATTTTAATTCATGTAATTTTCCGCGATAAAGGCTATCCATTCATTCATTAATTATAAATAATCAACCCCAATATGGCTCATAAAATAAAGTCATCAGTGTTTGAACATTTTTCTATTAGTGATGATGGAAAATATTTTGCTTGTCAATGTACAGTTAAGGATAAAAATGATAAGGAAACAATTTGTGGTGAAAGAATAAGTACGTTTACTGGTGGGAAATCTCATTCTCCTACACGAGCTTCTAATCTGAAACGTCATCTACAGCGATGACATCCAGAGATACTAAAGAATGTTAACAAAAAAGATGAAGAATGCAAGCCTAAAGAAATTAAAAGAGTAGCATCAACATCAAAGCAAAGACTTGTTACTTCATTTCTTGTTAGTGACAAGGTAACTGTAACCATGACTGCAGCAAATTTCAAAAAATACATTATTGAAATGGTTGTAAAAAACTCTGTTCCTCTTAGATTATTTTCAACACCTGCTTTTGTAGGACTTAATGGCGAAATGGCGCGTAAGCTGGGGGTTTCCTTGGAAAGAAATAGTATAAGATCTCTTGTAATCCAAGAAGCAAACAAACAAAAAGAAGTACTAAAAACTCTTCTGCAGAGAAAATATATCTTTTTGAAAATGGATGCATGTACACTATGAGGACCAATTACTTTGCAATAAATGTACAATTTATGGATAGTGATAAAAAGATTGTAATCTATACATTGGCTATAAGAGAGACAGAGGCCCAACACACAAGTGCTTGTATTCAAAAGATAGTGCTTGAAGTATTGGAGGAATATGGCTTGCGCAAAGAACAGGTGCTTTCAATCGTCACAGACAATGCTAGCAATATGATCAGTACTGTAGAAAAATTAAATGAAGATGTTACAATTGATGATAATGATAGTGACCTGAACATACCAGTATCTTTAATTGAAGAAAGTGGAGAAGATGATCTTCATGATTTTGAATACTTACCGGAAGCTGCTGCAAGGATTTCAGAAATACACCACATGCGTTGTGCAGTGCATACTCTTCAGTTGGCTATTCGCGATGGATTGAAAGGAAGGTATGCAGCCAACTTGGTTGCTATTGTGCGAAAAGTTGCTACAGTTGCTAGAACCCCAAAGATTGATGCCATCCTCAAAAGAAGAGCTGGGAAAGGTGCTATTATTTGATCAGGCAACAAGATGGGGTAGTACATATTGATGATAGCTCGCATTCTTGAACTAAAACAGTTCCTCTCTGATATGGCCAACCCTGAAGTATCAATGTCTGAGGCTCATTGGGAACAAGTCAAAGAACTTGAAAGCCTTTTACATTACCCTTATACAGTAACAAAAAATCTGCAATCATCAGATCTTACACCAGGTCGTTTTTATAAAGAATGGAAAACCCTTATTTTTCGGCTCACACAAATTGGAGGAATGATAGCTGATGAGATGAAAGCCTCAATGATACGAAGAGAGAGTTCCCTTCTTGACAATGGTATCCTACTGGCTGCAATTTATGTTGACCCCATGTACAGAGTCATTTTGACAGAAGATCAAAAAAATAAGGCAAAATCTACACTTTGCGATGTGGCCATTCGCATGAAGGGATTTCAAGAGAAGGACCAATCGGGACTACAACATGAAAGTGATGAAACTGATGAAATTCCTATCTACAGTAGCCCATCTTTATCAAGCTCAGAAGATGAATATGAAAAGTTTCTTGATGACCAAGAAAAGATTCAAAAGCGTCGCCGTGTCCAGTCAGAAGAATATGAACACCCTCCGGCTCCAACAAAACTGAATAAATTCAAATGGAATTTTTTTGCTGCACTGAAAGAAGTTGAAAAAATTGACCGCTTTACAAAAATGGAAGTAATGAAAGCTATAGAGAGCTATCCAGAAATTGTACAGGAAGCTGCCCTTGCTGTCACTGCCCTACCCCCTACGCAAGTTAGTGTTGAGTGCCTTTTTTCTGCTCTTCGGATCATCAAATCTGACTTAAGAGGACAGATGAAGGAGGACCTGACAGATGCCATCCTTTTCTTACGAACAAATTTACCTAACATGTAATAAATAGTTAAGATAATATAAGCATTTAATTTTATATACAGTATATAGTAAAAGGTTTATAAATTACGATTTATGTTTTCAATAGGTTAATCATTATTAATTATATAAAATTTCTAATATTTATAAATTTGTTAATCAATTTTATTTCCTGGAAATTATTAACAGTAGCATTGGGCCTACTATGTAATTAATTTTGCATTTTTAAATGTTAATTCAATATGTAATTCTGTAAAAATTAATAAAATTAATTGAAAAAAAGCCATCAAACACATAGTTATAGCCACTAGGTTAAGAAGGGTTATTCAATTTTAAGTAGGACTACTACTGGTTAGACCTTAATTATGTTTAAGAGAATCTTTTTCATTTATATATATATACCATATATATTATTGGAAAAATAAAAATCCCTTAATATGATAATATCTACAAGTCAATATCCTTCTTAATATTTGAATGTTCCCTTATCCTAGAAAGTAACCTGACGATTCATGTGGTGGTGATGAAATGTCTTATTATTATGATAATTATAGAGTGAAACACTAGAGGAGTCGGAGTCGTATATTTAAAATGTGAGGAGTCGGAGTCGGATTTTTAGATTTTTTACAATGTGTGGAGTCGGAGTCGGAGTCGAATTTTTACAATGTGTGGAGTCGGAGTCAGAGTCGGAAAATTTTGGACCGACTCCACAACCCTGGCTGCAATACTTGTGCAACAAACCTTTGCCAGTGGTTGAATCAGAAAAGGAAATCTATGCCTTTTGCAGTGCCAATGGTGTGGAGGGAACCAACAGATCATGTCAGCAATTGTTACTTCTGCATGGTGCCTCCAGTCAAGAAAGGTATTTGCAAGAAGAAAAAGTAGATTTTACAATATCCAAATATACCCTCTGCTATACGCCCGGTACCTCACGGCGAAGGACTACCCATTCCTGAGCCCCCCACACTCGTTCTCCTGGAGTCAGAGGATGAGGAGAATGAAGGAAGCTGTGAAACTTGTGAGCCTTCAACTTCACAAGACCCTGAATTTCTTTATAACTTGACATCTTCTAAACCACACATGATAACTCAGAATGAATTAAACGACTTATCAGAGATTTAGAACTGCCAAAGAGTAAGGCAGAGCTGTTGGGCTCCAGATTGCAGCAGTGGAATCTCCTCGCTGAAAATGTTAGTGTGTGTAAGTTTCATGACCATCAAAAAGATTTTGTCCCATTCTTCATCATGGGAGGTGACCTTGTAGCTTGCAATGACATCGATGGTCTGATGGCAGCTCTCAACATTATTCACAATCCTGATGAATGGAGACTGTTCATTGATTCATCGAAGTTGAGGCTAAAAGCTGTTTTGTTGCATGTTGGCAACGTATTGCCATCAATTCCAGTTGGTCATACAGTCCACATGAAGGAAACATATGACATGAAGCAACTTTTGAACTGCATAAACTATGACAAACATCAGTGGCAGGTTTGTGGTGACTTGAAAGTTGTTGCTATCGTGCTTGGACTGCAGCCAGGCTACACTAAGTATTGCTGTTTTCTGTGTGAATGGGATAGTCGGGCTAGGACTTCTCATTACATCAAGAAAGATTGGCCACTCCGACACTCATTGGAACCTGGAACAAAAAAATGTTCAGTATCCTCCATTTGTAGAATCGAGCAAGATTTTGTTACCACCCTTACACATCAAACTGGGCATCATGAAAACTTTTGTTAAGGCTATGGATAAAACGGGGGCAGCTTTTAAGTACCTCGGTGGTAAATTCCCAAAGCTCAGTGAAGCAAAAATCAAGGAGGGTGTATTTGTTGGTCCACAGATCCGCGAGCTTCTTAGAGATGAGGAGTTCGACCGTATCCAAGGTGGTGAGGAGAAGTCAGCGTGGAATGCTTTCCAGTTAGTAGCAACCAATTTTCTAGGGAAATACCAAAGCTGACAATTACAGGGAGCTGGTGGAAAACCTGCTGTTGTCCTATCAAAAAATGGGCTGCAATATGTCTTTAAAGATACATTTCCTCCATTCGCACCTGGAATTTTTTCCAGCCAACTGCGGAGCAGTCAGCAATAAACATGGTGAACGTTTCCACCAGGATATCTCAGCGATGGAGAAATGCTACCATGGGAAATGGAGTCCATCATTGTTAGCAGACTACTGCTGGACAATAACAAGAGATGCTCCAGAAGTTGAATACAAGAGACAAGCAAAGAAGCGACGGGTTGAATCAATATGAGTGACTGCATTATACAGGTATGTTACTAATATATGGTATACATATACACAAAATGTGTAACTTAAATTTTCTTGGAAACTGTAGCCAATCGACTGTTTTTATGGTCATATTCGTTTTTAGCACCCCAAACTCCATAATAGGAAACACATTTTATCTCCGAAGCACAAACTTCTTCAAAATTTGTAGACCAGTATAATCATAAAGCATGCGCAACCTGTCGAAATATACTAGCAAATCATCCATCCCCAATGCCTGAATGTGAACCACTTGAAAAATCATCATCCACCTCATCAAGTGCCCCATCTGAGCTAGAAACTATTGGAGATGTAGTTGAAATGCAGTATGAGCTTAGTAAATTCAATGCTTCATTGGCCACACTTGATGAGACCCCAATAAAACCATGTAAACTCTCTGACATCACTGGTTACGCAAAGAGAAAGTTGAGGAAAGTAGTAATTGTGAAAAGAAAGCTTGAACTTGCAACTAAACAACCAATTTCATGCAGCGACTCAGATGATACAGAACTGGAGATTCTTCAACAACTAAAAGAGAAATTTAATCAAGTGACAAGTCGAAGTGAAAAACTGACAATTCTTACTATCCTACCAAAAAGATGGACACAAGTAAAGATCAGAGAAGAATTTAAGTGCTCAGATTACATAGCTAGGCAAGCAAAGTGTTTGGTGAGGGAGAAGGGAGTGCTTTCAACTCCTAATCCGCGTTTGGAGAAACACCTGAATAGTGAAACTGCTGCCAAAGTAATTGACTTCTATCATTCGCCAGATGTGAGTAGACAAATGCCAGGGTTGAAAGACTGTTTCTGTAAAAGGAGCTGATGGTAGGCGCGAAAGAAAACAAAAATTGATAATCTTATGCAACCTAAAAGAAGCATTTGAGCTTTTTAAAACAAACCATCCAACAATTAAAATAGGATTTTCAAAATTTGCAAAATTTGCAGAGCTTTGGCCAAAAGAATGTGTGTTGCCAGGTGCCAGTGGAACACATTCTGTCTGCATTTGCACTAAGCAATGTAACAATAATGGTTTCCATAAAATATATTGTAAATACCTAATAACTGCCTTTTTTAAATATAAAGTTATGTTGATGCCTCTTTTTTTTATGGTTTCACCCAGCTAGAAGAAGAATTGGTTCTTATAACTCAATTGGTAAAAATAAAGGAATATTAGGTTATTTTAATATACATATTAAAAGGCAAATTGTCTTAAAAATAGCAGACATTATAGATCTCAGTGAGACAAATCTAATGGTACTTTTCTCAACACTCTAGCTCAAACAGTTCCAAAGAAACAGCACTCCAAAGTTTGGTGGAAAAAGGTACTTGGTCAAAATGGAGGTAGGTATGGTCCACTGAAATGGCTGTAGCATCTATACGGTACTAACTTAATCAACACTAAAAATCTTGTTCTAGGTTAAGGTAGACATGTGTACCCAAAATTGGGTGAAAGGAGAAAAAAAATTGGTTGTGACATCAAATGACGTACACAAGGTCAAAGGTAAAAATAAGATCAACTTTTTTTTTACTACTGAGGTAAAATATGAATAGAAACAAAGTTGTAGATCTGCTTAAAAGCTTTAAAATAGTGTTTAAATGATCTCTGTAAGTGCAATAGGATCTGAGATTTTCATGTTGAAATATGGTATAACCTTGGAAATTTACCTTTTTTTACAAAATTCGAAGGGCCATATCTCTGGAACCATATGACCTAGAGTGTTGAAACAAGTGCCATTCTGTTTTTCTCACTGAGATCTATACGTGTGCCAATTTTCAAAAACATCGGTGATGGTCACGTTTTTTCAACCCAAAATTCCATTGAACTGACATGGAATGACCCCATAGAAACAATTGTACATCCAGGTTTCTCTCTCCAGTCTTACTGCAATATTGTTTCTATCTCATACTGCAGCAGTTACCATACTCCTGGGATGTTACTGAGCAGATAGATAAAAGTATTAAATTATCTATAAAAACATTTTGAGATTAGCAAAAATTTTGGTATTGTGTGGCATGTCCTCAAGGTATTATACCACTCATGTTAATCAAGTTTATCTACTTTAGTGTTCATACTACTTATATAAATGGGAGAACTTTAACTTCTTTTGCTTATTCAAGTAGCTCAGTCTACCACATGGTAGTGAATAAAATTGACAGCTGTTTTCCCCCAGTGAATTTCAGAAAAAGAGAGAGGAAGTAATTGGATTGAAATTAACTGGTTACCACATTCATTGAGGCCCATCATACACTTCTCATTAGTGGATTTCATACTTGTATATAGAAGCTTTTTAATATAAGAGTAATTAATTACAGAATATTAGAAAAGCATAAAGTATGTTTTATTATGGTACATAATTAGCAACAAAAGAACTTTACTAGATAACTAATTAATTACACTAGTCTTTTTAAATTTTACTAGTAAATAAAGTAATTAAATTACCCTTAATTCAATACAGATTAATGTATATACATTATATATCCTACATCCTAAGTTAAACTATAAAAATGTCATACATCTGTTAAAACTTTGACTCATTGTTACCTTCATGATGTATATAAATTCTATTCTCAATGATTCTTTGGTTTTGCAATGTTTTGTAGCCTGTGACTGGGGATGACTTGTGCCTATTTATAACTGATCAAAATTTACTATGGCAAAATAATTTCTAATAATCTTAATTAGGGCTTTTTTGGTTCAAGATTTACAAAAACAATAAAAAATTCAGGTAGTTCTATCCCAATCTTGTACTTTCTGTTTAAATGAAGAAAAATTAGTCAATTAGCTACTACTAAGACACAGACCAAGGCTAAAATGTTATAATCACCCATCAAAAGTTACTTTTTATACTTCTATTGGTCACAGGTTATTTGAAGTCAAGAACCAAGTTGGCCCACTTTTCTGACCAAGTCAGACAAAAAATATCTAACCAACCAAGCCAAGTGAATGCCATGTACAGTACCCTACCATACATTGTTATCTCAAGTTTGTTCCAGCCAGATTTAATGAAATTAAGCTACAAATGGTATTGCTAGATTAATGACAATTTTCAGATTTAGCTGAAGAGATTCATATTTCTAGGAGATTGTAGACACCAATCAACCAGGAAATACTCTGGGATGAATGTTAGGCAGGAGAGAGGGAGTGTTAGAACTCCCATTTCTTCTGTCATTGTCCTCTTTAGCTGATCTATTTCTGTCTTTCATCTACACTGGGGTCATTCCATGTCAAGTCAGCCACCTAAAACACACACCCCTTTCAATTTTGCTCATACTTGGCACAATAGCAGATATACATGCCAAACTTAAATTCCCAAATTATTAGAGCTGACTGACCTTTGGTTACTGAGATACAAGGTCACAAAGTTGTGACATTTTGACCTTTTTTGCGTTAAATGACTATTTTCAAAATGGTGTAACTAAAACACTATTAAAGCTAGAGCATTGATTTTGGTCTCATTTTAAAGCTCTTTAGTAGCCCCTTGTTTATTGTCTCTTGTTAAATATCTCTACTGTGAAAAATAAAAAAATCCCTTCAAAAGTTGACCTTTGACCTTGAATAAAAAAAAAATACCTTCTCCTAAAAAATTCAATTTTTTTACATTAATACCTTGAGTCACGTATAACAAAATCCCAAGAAGCTGTAAGTGGCTGATAACTAGTTCAATGTATAAAAAATAATGAATTCAAGCAACATTTTGAAAAAAGTCATTTTATACAAAAATTGTCAAAAAGTCATGACTTTGTGACCTTGTATGTCAGTAACCATTTTTGTCTAAGGTCAGCTCAATCTCTTACAAATACAACCGATATCTACATACTATCTGCAGCCTTCTACAAACAAGCAAATGCTTATTTTTAAATATTTGTTCTTTACCCACCTCACCTGTATGTTGTGCATGTATGTGATGGTTTTCAGTAGTTGACAAGATTCTTGTGGGCCACCCAATTTATTGTGATTTCTAGAAGAGAAAACAATTTTTAATGTATACCTAGATAGCTACCTAATTAACAAATACAAGTAACATATTAAAATGTACATACAATATGTATAGGTATAGTGCTCATTGATTTCCATTTATCACAACTTAAAATGTATGCAGTGTATATATAGTTACATGACCATTTTAATTTTGAATTCTTACCTTTCTGTGCTGTAGATCTGCCAAAGCTTTGGATGCCTTCAAAGTAACTTCTTTGCAAATCCTGTATATTCATCCATTAGTAGTAGATGCCTCAACTCGTGTTAAAATATCTGAATATGGTGAGATTAATTCATCTGGTCGACCAGGATACACAAATGATGGGTTTGGGCCATGAGGATGAAGGAATGTGACTTTTACTTCTCTATTCTCTGGTATCTTTTCCAGCACATACGCCACCCACCAATGGCCATCATATGCAGCAGTAACAAAACCATGTATTTTCTCCTCAGTCACAACTTCTTCCTTTTCAGTAACTTTCTCAATATTTGAATAATCTGATAATGAATAATGTTTAACCTTAAGAGAAGTCAATGAAACTGGCTGTAAATGGTGTAATTTCTGTGTACCAGCAATAGTCCTTGCAGTTGAGTGTCTTTCTTGGAGAAGTTGGCTTTCCTCTTCATGCTCTTTATTGGTTGAAAAATGACATTTTATATTCACAATATTTTCACTTGCAAATGTATATAACTGTTCTGCAGTAAGGATCTGTTCATCATAAGGTCGTTGTAGACTAGCTTTTGCAGCTAATCTCTTAACTGTGCCTCCAACACCATCACAGGGTCCCTTTCCATGACTTGTTGCAAAAAAATTCCATTCTGCCTCAATTCCAAAAACATCTCTGTGATGGCAAAGATTCAAAAAGTTTTTGCAGTTCTTATACTGTCCTGCACACCCATCTGAAAAGTAAATTATTTTGTGGATGGAACCGATGGATGAGATATTATCTTTTAGGAATTTTATCAGATGCTTTTGAAACAAATGTACAGCAACTGTGTTATGGATGTTACACTCTGAAATAATAACAAAGCTAAGGTGAGCAATCTCATCTTCCTTTTTATAGTAAATAACAAATGGATGTAGAGTAGCCATCTCCTTGTTCCAGTGAAAGCTCTGAACCTCATCTTGAAGAATAAAGGAATAATTTTCAGCAAAATCACACACAGCAAGGACCTCACCATCTTTCAAAGACATTTTTGTTTCACGGTAATAAGTTGCTTGCATCTTTGTCTTGAAGTCATGTATCTGGTATTCTTTCAGTTGGTTACAGAATTGGTCAATATATTCATCTGTATTCAGTTCTACTGATTCAAGATTTGACCGATCTGTATTGGTCCACTTTTTAAAATTTATGATATCAATGAAGTTGTTTGTAAATATGTCCAGTAGTCTGTTTTTTAAATCTGATGGATCTCCACATTGTTCACATTGTCTGAGGCAGCATTTCTGTGAGGCAGGATTGCATTCCATAAAGGCAACACAATGACGTACATTTTAAATAGGTGTGTCATCATTTGCAGTTAGTTTTTCTAATTCAGCTCCTACAAACATAAGTTTGGCATTCTGATGAATTGTACAGACACATACTGAGTGAGTTCCTGTTACTCCAGCAATAACACACTGCTTTGGACGCAATTCTGCAAATTTACTGAATCCCACCTTAACCAAAGGATTTCTTTCTTTGAAAATATGATAGGCTTCTTTTAAATTGCAAAGTAAAAGATGCTTTTGCAAATGTATCCTTCCTCTTTCATTGTCAATGATACTACAATAGTCTTTCTTTCCTGGCATTGTTCTACTGATGTCTTCTGAAAGATAAAATGCTTTAATAGCGTCAACAGTATCCTGTTTAATTCTTTTCCCACCCTTTGGATTTGGGTCTGAAAGGACACCTTTTTCTTCAACTATTTTTTAGCAATAGATGCTGTATGCCTTTTGTTAAATTCTGAAGCAATTTTCCTAATGCTCCAACTTTTGGGCAATACAGTGAGGATTTTTATTTTATCACTTCTTTTAGTATTTTCATTTTTTAATTTTCCTCGAGTTGATTTATTATTTCTAAACAGTCTACATCTCCAGATGGCTCCTTAAATTGTGAGTCAGAAATCTCTTTTCCTGCAACTGTTTCCATTCTCTTCTTAACTGTCTCTGTCACCTTGCTTAGTTTTTTAGCTCCATATGACTTTTGCTCTACAAGCTTTCTCTTTTTTATGGGTGATTCACCAATTGAAACAAAAGAAGCATTCAAAGTACACATCTCATGGTTTTGCTCTGAAGTTGATGCATCACTATTGTCAACATTTTCAATTTTCTCAAGATCTTCAGGTGGTTCACTACTACAAGAAGAATCATCATTTATGTCTGAATTCAAAGTGCCTATTCCTTTCTCAGGCAAGGACTCAAGATGTTCTCTACACTGCTTACAAAGTCTGTGATGTAGTGTTAAGTGCAGATCGGGAAACTTATTTACAAGTTCCTGTGGTACAATTCTCACTCTTCTTTCGACACTGACCTTTGTGAAGGGATTTTTTTATTTTTCACAGTAGAGATATTTAACAAGAGACAATAAACAAGGGGCTACTAAAGAGGTTTAAAATGAGACCAAAATCAATGCTCTAGCTTTAATAGTTTTTTAGTTACACCGTTTTGAAAATAGTCATTTAACCACTTAACGAATTTGCCCGAATATACTCGGGCATCAAAGACTCGCTCTAAAATAATTTACCCAAATTTACTCGGGCGCATGAAAAATTTGAAGTATGTTTAAAATTTGAACGAGATATCTCGTGCATTTACTCTAATTGGCTGTACTGCTCGAAAGCCACGCCTCTGGGCGTGGTTTGAAACCTGGCTTTTGACATATAACACATATAATTATGTTTATATACAGTACTTTCTCAGTGCGCAACAGTCATCCGAGGTGCGTTGTATGTCTGTCCAAATCATTTTTTACATATGGTAATTTTAGTCATATGAAGATGGATTCTGATAGTGAAGAAGAAAGTTTGTTAGGAAATGTTGAAGATATACATCTGAGCTCTTCCGAAGATGATAACAGTGATTCCTCTTGCTCAGAAGACTTTTCGGAGGGTGAATCAGATGAAACATTTGAGCAATTTCGTCAATCGTGGTTTGAAGAGACTCAGCCTACGGTAGCTCCTCCAAGATTTGACTTCACAAAGAGTAATGCAAATACGAATGTTCCCGTTGAAGGTAATCCATTAGATTTTTTCAATTTATATTTTACTGATGAACTAATCGATATTATTGTAACTGAGACGAATCGGTATGCAACGCAACACGGGAACAGTGCTTGGAGAGCTACAGACAGTAATGAGATAAGAGTGTTTTTAGCAATAACAATGCTGCAAGGCCTAATTCCAAAGCCTAACTATTGGCTTTATTGGACAAAAAAGCCTATCATGGATACACCATTTTTTAGATAGTGCATGACTCTCAAAAGATTTCAGCTTTTGAAAAGTAATTTACATTTTGCAAATAATGAAGATTATGACCCAAATACCCACCCATACCAGAAACTGAACAAAATTTATCCAGTTTACAAATACCTTAGTGACAAATTCAATTCTCTATACAACCTAGATCGTGATGTGACAATTGATGAGAGCCTTATGATGTATAAAGGACGTCTTGGGTGGGTGCAGTATATGCCTCTGAAGAGAGCTCGCTTTGGCATAAAATTATACATGCTTTGCGAATCAAAGTCAGGCTATGTTTGGTCAACAATCATATACACTGGAAAAGGTACTCAAGTGAGTCAGGTTTATAAAGATCTTCCAGTATCTATCCAAATTGTGATGTCATTGATGGAGCCATTATTGGGGAAAGGTCATTGCCTGACTACAGACAACTTTTATACTTCACCGGAGCTGGCTAACTTATTGGTTGAACATCGTACAGACACTTATGGGACTGTAAAACAAACAAGGAAAGGGATACCTGCGCAAATAAAAACAAAAAACTGAAAAAGGGGGAAAGTATTGCATTTAGGCGTCGAAAAGTTTTGGCTATGAAATGGAAAGACAAAAGGGATGTCACTCTTCTATCAACTGTTCATTCTTCAGAAATGACAGAATGTGTAAGAAGGCGAGGTGTTGTCCGTGTGCCTCAGATTGTGAAGGATTACAACAACACCATGGGAGGAGTTGATCGGGTTGATCAAACACTTTCAAGCTACCCAATCATGAGGAAACGGGGAAAGAAGTATTACCGGAAGTTGTTTTTTCATCTTTTAGAATTAGCTGTATGGAATTCTTTCATTCTTTTCAAACAAACGGGACAAAGCAAGAAACCATTAGACTACAGAATGGAGCTGATCGACATGATGGTTGCAAATACAAAGTATCTTTCGTAGCTTCAAGGGGTCAACCAAGCACCAATGCCACACCACTTCGAATGTCAGGGCGCCACTTTCCAGATATTATTCCAGCAACTGAGAAAAAACGAACCCAACAAGGATATGTGCAGTTTGTACACGAAAGAAAACCGAAAGGGGAAAAAAAATTTGCCGTGAGTCAAGATATTACTGCAGAGATTGCGATGTAGGCCTATGCGTTTCTCCGTGCTTTCGTGATTATCACTCGAAGTATGATTTCTCTTAAAAGTAATATGCCAATTTTCTTTTACATAGTTTTTATTTAGTTCAGAGTTGTTTTGAAAGGAATTTGCTTAACATTTATTATTATTTTTATTCAAAAAAACATGTATTTCTCGTTTTAAAAAATGAATGTATAAACTCGGGCAAATTTTTCAAAGGACATGTAATTCTTTATAACTTCTTAAAAATAAAAAAAATAATAAAATGTCGATTATTTTCCTCTTTAGCACAATATAAAGAATAAAATATTCTATTAAAAAAAATAGATATATATTGTCCACTTTCTTGGAAATAAATAAGTTTGTTAAGTGGTTAATGCAAAAAAGGTCAAAATGTCACAACTTTGTGACCTTGTATCTCAGTAACCAAAGGTCAGTCAGCTCTAATAATTTGGGAATTTAAGTTTGGCATGTATATCTGCTATTGTGCCAAGTATGAGCAAAATTGAAAGGGGTGAGTGCAAAAAGTGCCATTTTGTGGCTGAGTTGACATGGAATGACCCACTGTGAGCAGTCCAGCATGCTCTCAAACACACACTTCCTCCATTCTTCACTATACATACATGCATTTTACACACTACACAATCTTTTCAAAATTTATATAACCTTGGTTAACCTTGGTTTTGCTTCCACCCAAACTGTTCATTCTGATGGTCAAGCTTGTCACTCCACCCTAGACCTACAGATTAATGTGGAATCCAAACCACACCCCAGCAGCAGCCCAGTGTCTTAACCACTAGGTTACCCAGGGTACCCATTTATCTATGCCATTACCAGGTTTCAATCCCAGGGTTGATGGATTCATAGTCAGCAATGCTAACCACTACACCACTGAGGTGTAGGTATGAAAAAAATGCCATTGTCAGCCTTCGAGACCTTTCTTATAGAAGGAGGCATTTTTGCAGGTGGTTGCCCATAATTTGAACAACTGATTGATAAACTGTGTGTAATTCCTTGGCTTAAAACTATCTATAAAGTTAAAATTTTTAATGTGTCAGGTTCGGGGTGCCCCAGGAGTGTTACAGTAACTCATCCATTGACCCATCTACAGATTGGTGTGTAATAAGGAGATTATAGACACCAATCAACCAGGGAAGTAACTCCAGGGGGGTAACATTAGACAGAACATTAATTGTTATTTGTTATTATTATATATCATTAAACTATATATTACTATAAGACTAAATCCTAATACACAGGTAGCATGTAGCTATTCAAGCAGTCTCAAACTGAATTCTCTATTTAAAAAAAAAGCTATAGGCTTCAGGTCAAGAATTGTGAAACAATTTCAGTAGATGTTCTACAGATCTACAGAAGCTAAGGCTAACAAAGACCCCAACATCCACTCTAAGGTTAGCCCAAGAGAAGGAAAGAGGAGGGGGTTAAGTAAGTAGCAAAACCTATCATTCGTGGGTTAACATTCATTTAGAAAAAAAAGAAAAAGACTCCCCATCATCATCCGCCAGCCACTGCTGACAAGTCGGAAAAATAGTCGAAGAGAGAAGAAAAGGGGTGAAAGATGAAAAGAAGAAAAATAAGAACGCTTACAAACCATGCAAACACAGTCTTAACTCAAACACTATCATACCATGCAAACTACAGATATGCAAGTAAAGAGATTTACAGACATGGAAGTAAGGAGAGAAAAAAAAAGTAGGGGTTAGTTTATGCTACGAGCTACATCTATGTTTGTGTTAATTTAAATTTTTTTTTTATAATAATTTTATTGCTGACATCACACGCTGGCATGTCACAAGCTGGCATTAATTACACTGGAGAACAAATTTCAAATTTTTGTCTATTGAATTAGATTTGACAGTTACTTCTAGGTAATTTGGATGCGCTGAGCACGAATTTTTACTCGGTTTTGCTCTATCAGGTCCTGATTTTGCTCAACACCCCTCCTCTTTCGTCGTATTCATAAAAAGGTTTTTTTCTCAATACTCGCTAAGTCTTTTTGCAGTTACACATTATGCAACTAGGTTTTTATCTAGGTATTTGTACCTATTGTTATGGTATTGTTGTATTATGTATATTTTTATATGTAACACCCTAAAAATATTTTTAATTTTGTCATTTTTAACCCATTTTAATATTAGTAAATTAAGCTAAAAATATCATAGAATTCTAAAATTTTCTCGAGCGTTCCTGTTCTCTGTAGAGTATTCTAGAGGGACAACTAAAATATATAAAAGCGACTCGTTTCCAGAGTTAATCAGTCAATTCAATCAGTCAGTCAGTCAGTCAGTCAGTTGAGTTAGTTAATTAAGTTTGGGCATTAACATAATTTTGAATTGGCATATGATTTAGTGAGTAATTTTGTCATCGTGATTTAATATAGTTGATTTAATTAGACGTAATTTATATTGTACCTACTCATCCGTGTTTCTAGTTTAATTTCATAGATTGTAAGTACCTATTTCATAATAAGTACCTATTTAAACTAATTTTTGTGTTATATTTCAGATTTTCTTAAATTTATATGAATTAAGGGCTTTAAATACCTTTACAAATTGGCAGAACAATCAAGCAATATGTCATCAAGCACTAGAAAGTTCAAATGCAAAAACAACCCTGATTCCTTCTGTTATATATGTGGAAATTTTACACTTCCACATCAACGAGCAAATATAACTGACTTCGTAAAAAGAGCTTACTTAGCTTATTTTGGCATAAAACTGGGGGACCAAGATAAATCGTGGGCTCCACATAAAGCCTGCACTATATGCATTGAAAGACTGCGACATTGGACGAAGGGTTCGGATTCAAAAATACCTTTTGGAGTTCCGATGGTAAGTTTATGATTTCATAAAACTACGTAATTTAATCACTAGTATACTGTAACTTACCTAAATGTAATTGTAACTTAGGTACATAAACAAAAATTTACAGAAAATGTTTATAAGAATCTCAAATATTGCATAAGGTTGAAACACATAGAAATGTTAAATGTTTGGGTGATAACTTTTGATAAAATTCATAAAAACAAGTCTCTCGTCGCTTTTGTTAACGCTTTACAATTTTTTTTCCATATCAGGTGTGGCGAGAGCCTACTAACCACGAGACCGATTGCTACCTTTGCTTTGTCAAGACTTCGGGCTTCACTAAGAAAAATAAACATTGTATCGAGTACCCAAATTTCGACACCGCGATACGACCTGTGCTACATTCAAATGAGATCCCCATTCCAAAATTTAAGTGTCTGCCAACTCAAGAATTAGTTGAAGATGTTCCTGAAAATATTGTTATGCACTTTGAGGAGTCAGACACCGATTTTGACCCCAGCGTATTTGAAAGTCAAAACAATCCGCAAAAGTTTAACCAGGCCGAGTTGAATGATCTTGTAAGGGATCTAAATTTGCCAAAAAAGGCTGCGGAAATTTTAGCTTCAAGACTTAAAGAGAAAAACTTGCTTACTTCAAACACATACATTTCATTTTACAGAAAAGAGAAGAAGAACTTGTTAAATATTTTAGAACAGAGGATAGTTTAGTATATTGCTGCGACATAGTTGGTTTGTTAAAGAAGATGGGGGTTGAGTCTTACGATGCAAATGATTGGCGCTTGTTTTTAGACAGTTCGAAAAGAAGTCTTAAGTGTGTGTTGTTGCATAATGGCAATCTATACGGCTCGATACCGATTGGGCACTCAACAAAATTAAAAGAAAAGTATGAACATATAGAAAAGGTTTTAAATCTTATCAAATATAGGGAGCACGAGTGGATCATATGTGTTGACTTAAAAATGGTTAATTTTCTGCTAGGACAACAAGGAGGGTATACTAAATATCCCTGCTTCCTTTGCTTATGGGACAGCAGAGCCAAGGAAGAACATTATTTCAAACAAATCTGGCCAGCACGAACATCACTTACTGTCGGAGGAAAAAACGTAATTAATCCACCTTTAGTGAGCAGAGATAAAATCATATTTCCTCCTCTGCATATAAAACTAGGCCTCATTAAACAATATGTAAAAGCTTTAGATACGAACGGCGAGTGTTTCAAATATATAACTTCAAAATTTCCAAGTTTAAGTTATGAAAAAATCAAGGCGGGAATTTTCGACGGTCCACAAATAAGAACAATGATTAAAGACAGCAATTTTCCTAATGTCATGAATGAACGCGAAAAAAATGGCTGGTTCTCATTCGTGGACTTGATAGAAAACTTTTTAGGCAATTATAGGGCAGATAACTACGAAGAAATCGTAAAAAAACTTTTAAGGGACTACAAAGAGTTAGGTTGCAATATGAGCATAAAAATGCATTTTTTGAATAGCCATCTTGACCAATTTCCAAGTAATTTAGGTGATGTAAGTGATGAACAAGGGGAGAGATTCCACCAAGATATCAAAATTATGGAGGAACGGTACCAAGGCCGCTGGGATTCCCACATGATGGCTGATTACTGCTGGTGCTTGAAAAGAGACCTGCCATCAACAAGCAAATACGCTAGAAAGTCTTACAAAAGAAAATTTTTGCCACAGTGAAAGCTTCATATCTGTTTGTTTTTTTATTTTAAGTCATTTCTATCGTTATAATGTAATTTTACTGTAGTTTGAACTGCTTGTATTCATGAAACTTGAAAAAAAAATTTAACACATGACTTAATTTTTTAGTCCTAATTTGAAAAATCTGGAAAATGGCACATAGGCTGTCGACAAGAATCAGGACCTGATAGAGCCAAACCGAGTTGAAATTCGTATTCAGCGCACCCAAATTACCTAGAATCAAGTGTCAGATATCATTCACTAAAATACGTGTTGCCCAGTGTTATCAACAGACTCATCCTTGACCACCACCCCCAGAGCTCCTATTGCCAATTGTTTTTTTTTGTTGTAAACATTATTATTTTTAAAATGCCTATCAAAACAGTTCTTAAACATATTAATGCTAGTAGAGTGCATGATGGACGCGAGAAGATTATTCAATTTATCAATTACTTTAAACATAAAAAAGTTTTTAGTGATATTAGTAATGAAACGTCTGCCACGCAACTTAAATCCATTATTACGAGTATTGCTATTATCGAAAGTGAACAGTGTCAAAATTTACATTACTGATTTTATTAACAATCTTGAAAACTTCAATAAGCTCCCACCTTAATCCCCTAATTTCGAGTGAATGCAAGTCTAACTCTTTAATCCTATCTTCATAAGACTTGTTGCACAATGACTGAATTAGTTTCATGGCGCAATGCTGAACCCTTTCCAACCTATCAATATCCTCACGCAAATATGAGCACCAAAACTGAATGGTACATT